>VWYK01021162.1:3419-29001 GCA_013399775.1 Semnornis frantzii | reverse complement strand
GTGCAAGCTGGAGCACAGGAAGTCCATGTAAATGTAAGAAAAAACTTTTTTCACTGTGACGGTGACAGTACTGGAACAGGCTGTCCAGAGACATTGTGGAGTCTCCTTCTCTGAAGACATTCAAAACCTACCTAGATGTGTTCCTGTGTGAACTGTGCTATGTGGTCCTGCTCTGGCAGTGAGGTTAGACTGGATGATCTTTTGAGGTCACTTCCAACCCCTGACATACTGTGAAAATTCATCCCAGGAAGATTCCAGAATGAATTATATTGCATGACTGTCAAATACTTAGAAGAAAAACATGTCAATAAGTAAATGAGAGAAGTTATGTGCTGAATTAATCTGATTTTCTACTTTTGGAAGGCCAAGTTGCCTAGTGAAGAAAAACACAAGAAGTACCTTGAGTTGATATATCATGACAGAAAAGCTTTTGCGACTGTTCCACGTGACTATGTTTTAGACATAAATGAAAGAAACACAACCTAGATTAAATCTCCATGAAGTACATCTACCACAGTGTGATGAATTGCTCTCAAAAATATTTATCAATAACTTTCTATCAGACTAAAAGGGCAAGCAGCATCCTGTAAGGGGAAGTCTGTGGCCTACTTTTACTCAGTACTTCAGTTTTGATTTGAACATCAGATTACAGAATACCCTTGCAAAATCTTGGAACTATTATGAAGACAGAACAGTTACAAACACTTTGGGGACAGTGCTGGGAGCCACAGTGATCTTCACAAATGCAAGCGAAGAGGTAATGCAGCTTTCTGTCAGTTGACGTACTCCTCCTTTGATCTGGGTTTCATATAACTATGGTACACAAAGAAAGTATTATCAAAATCCAGGTAGAATTCCAAAGCACTTGAGAGGTTAATCACTGCCAAATAATTTATGCTCAGTGCCAAGGTTTTGTAAGGATTTAAATTAAAGACGTTTGAAAGAATTGGTTTGGAGAAATGCTGAAGCTATGTCATAGAAATTTTCTATTTCAAGTTTTCAGACTTGAAGAATGCAGCCTGAGCAGGCAAGCAGAGAGCAGAAGGCTGGAGATGTTAAGGCTATTCATGATTGTGCCATTTATCCACCATGATTGAAAGCAAATTAGAGAAAGGGAATCATTGAAAGACATCATGCCTGTGCTTGAAAACAAAAAGGGAAAATGAGGAATCAAAGAGGAAACAATCTTCATTGTAATCCAGGCTGACCGTAGTGGCAAAAAGATTTCAGCTGCAGAGTAATTAGCTATTTCAAATTCATTATGTTTTAATAATTCAAACCATTAATAATGCAGGTAATAAAATATTTCAAATGCATTTTTGTCAGAATCCTTCTATAATATTCTGTTCCTCATTGAAGCAAAGAAACTTGTAGTTCTCATCACTCTGCAATGTATAGAGAAGGGGAATGTAGCTTTAAAGTACCTAATCACCTCTTATAAGGACTTTAATGAGCTTTTTCATATTGGTCTTTAGGGCAGCTTTCCCCACACTTCCAAATATACTCTTTGGGCAAATTCAAGCAATATGTTCCTGATGAAATTCTGTTATTTTTAGAAATAAATGAAGCAGGATACATCAGTTTCCCTCCTACGTCTTTGTTGATGCTTTAGTATAAAGACCTGTGTTCAGAAGTTAATTACAGCATCTTAGATTGGACACCAAATAGGCACTGCAATTGCAAGTCAGTGCTATTGTAAAGGAAAAAGAAAGGAACAATGCTGTACAAATCTTGCTTTGGAATTCTTTTTACATCTGATTACCACCCCAGGAAAACTGTGCTGACTTGTTTGCCACAAAAGGGATTAAACTGCCTTGCATGACGCCCCTCAGAATAGATGCCCAGGTGAAAGGCATGTTACAATGATCAGAGTATTTTGGGTAATAGCTGAGGAAGAAAAGAAATACCACGAACCAGCTTGTCATGTGCATTTGGCCCCTTTTTGAAACTCCTATGCAATCTTCTATGCTGTTTTGCTTAGGAGGAGAAATCGATAATAGAAACAGGAATGTCTCTGATTTTTTTTATCTGTTTGTACACCAAGTTTTGTTTCCATAAAGTCAGCAGTAGTCAAACAAGAGGGTATAATTTCATTGCTTTTGGCTCAGTCTTTTTCAGCTACTGTTTGGTCTTTGCCTGAGATATTTTTCCAGAATTTCTGTGGCTTCGTGGTTGCCTCCTTGGACAGATTTTTTGCTCTTGCTGCCCTTCTTACCCAGACAACGCATGCTTCTGAGTGAAGCATCCAAGCAATTTGAACCAGACTTACAGCATGTTGTTGAGTTCATTATAATACACATCTCAGCAGTGGAAGCCTTTGCATTGCTTCAACAGTTGTTTACTGTCTGGCTCCATACTGCAGCGGAGTTTGAGTTGTAACTCAGAATAAAAAGTTTGGCCTATGTAATATCAACATTATTAATTGAAATGACTCTGGGGTTCCCTTTTCCTTTTGCTGGTCTGGCCAGCTGTGACCTAATGAAACTGCAGCCTATGCAGCAGACTTGCATCCTGAGCTAGAAAATATTTACTTTGTTCATTCAACAAAAGCAAACTCTCTATAATGTGTCTTTTCCCAACACCTGTGTATGGCACTTCTCTGGCATGCCAATTTGTCCAGTGTGCTGTACTGAAGTTGGTTTGGCTCTGTGTTTGTCACACACGTTTTGCAGTACTTTCTGGGCAAGAGGATGATTGAGGGACTTGAGCATCTCCCCTATGGAGAGAGACTGAGAAACTTGGTGCTGTTTAGTCTGGAGAAGACCGAGAGGAGATCTCATCAACGTGTACAAATATTTGAGGAGTGGGTGTCAAGTGGCCAATTTCTTTTTAGTGGTCCACAGCGATAAGACAAGGACCAATGGATATAAACTTGAACAGAGAAGGTTTCACATCAACTTGAGGAGAAACTTCTTTACACTGAGCGTGAGGGAACACTGGAACAGGCTGCCCAGAGAGGTTGTGGAGTTTCCTTCTCTGGAGACATTGAAAACCCACCTGGATGTGTTCCTGTGCAGACTACCCTAGGGAATCCTGCTTTGGCAGGGAGATTTGACTCTGTCTCTGGAGGTTCCTTCCAACCTCTAACATTCTGTAATTCTGCACTTCTGTGATCAATCGCAGTAAAAATAACTAGTATTGGTCACTAGCCTTTCATGGCAAATATATAATTCATAAAAATTAAAATGCGCCTATCCTCTCATTGCACTTGAGATGCATTGAACCTCTGTTTTAGAAAATTATGAAGCTGTGCAAGGTAAAGTGATCCTCTATTGGGTACCTAAGGCAGTTAAGGACAAGAGTTAATAGATATCAAAGTGAATGCAGAAATTATGTGACTGACAAGAGTACTGAGAGTTGAATTATACATACACCAACGGTCTCTGACTATTAGTCATTAAAAAGAAATATCCTTTGGTGCAAATATGAAGCTCTAGCAGTGTCTGGAGCTGCGATTCTAGTCTAACTGGATCCCTTGAGAAGGCTGATCACATGAAGGAAGTTCTCATTCATAAATATCTCACAGAGTCAGATGAAGTAGACACGGGGAAAAAAGGTGAGTGTTTTGTTTCAGAAGCCTCTGCTGGCACTACATAGACTCAGTTTAGGTATGCTGGCCATGTTTCAGTTACACAGCCCATTTAGCTTGAGCTCCTGCCAGTGAAGGAGGAAAGTAACATTTGCAACTATATGGAAACTCAGAGGCTTAAGTAGTAATAATCCTGATCTTGAGGAGGTGAGACAGTTCCGTCAGACCTTATACAGATACTAATTGCTCTTATACAGATAGTAACTGGACACCATCCCTTGGATAAAGTGAATCCCATCTATTTGGAATAGAAGTTGCAATTGAGACTTCAGTCCCAGTACAGTAATGTAGAGACTAAACTTATACATGTTAGGTAAATATATATTTATCTCATTTGGGAGAACACAGTGTCCTTTAATCTGCTTTAGTTAGGTTCACCTGTCATTCTCCTTTAAAATACTGCAGAACAACTGGCACCTTTAATGGTACGTTCTGGCTGATGGACTTGTTTTTTAATGTACACTGTGGACTACAAAAGCAATGCAGGTGAGCGGTGAGACTTAGGTGATAATGAGCAAGACGTCAGGGGAAGAGACAGTAAGGTAACAAGCTGCGGTTATACCTTTCTTGAGTGTATCTTGTCAAGTGTGTCAAAGAATCATAGGACTGTTGAGACTGGAAGAGACCTTTGAGATCATCCAGTCCAACCACTTGCCTTGAGCTTGCAATCCCACCACTACCACTAAACCGTGTCCCTAAACATCTCATCCATGCATCTTTTGAATACCTCCAGGGATGGCGAATTCACCGCCTGTGTGGGCAGCCTGTTCCACTGCTTGGTAACCCCTTCTCTGAAGACATTTTTTGTAATACTCAACCTGAACCTCCCCTGGTACGACTTAAGAACTTTTCCTTTTGTCCTGATGCTTGCTACATGTGAGAAGAGACCAACTCCCTATTCACTCCAACCTCCTGTGAGGTAATTGTAGAGGGTGATGAAGTCTCCCCTCAGCCTCCTCTTATGAAGACTAAACAACTCCAGTTCCCTAAGCCGCTCCTCATGAGATTTGTGTTCAAGACCCTTCACCAACTCATTTTCTCTTCTTTGGGGACACTCCAGCACGCTTCGGCCCCTTGTAGTGAGGGGCCCAAAGCTGAACAGAGTACTTGAAGTGTGGCCTCACGAGTGCCTAGACCCACTGGCCACACTGTTCCTGATACAGGCCAGGGTGCTGTTGGCCCTTCTTGGCCATCTGAGCACACTGCTGGCTCATGCTGAGCCAGCTGTCAGTCAACACCTCCGGGTTCTTCTCCACTGGGCAGCTTTCCAGCCACTCTTCCCCGAGCCTGTAGCATTGTGTGGGATCATTGTGACCCAAGTGCAGCACTCAATACTTGACCTTGTTGAATCTCATACCATTGACCTGTTGAGGCTGTCCAGATCTCTCCTCTGATTGCTTCTCATTTATGTCTGCTTAGATTTCTGTCTCAAGAATCAGGTTACAAAACACTAACTCCCAGAAAGGCAGCCACATTTGTCTAGCTAAATGTACAGTGCATCATGTGCAATGCCTGACTTCACACTAGTTTTCAGTCTTCAGAGTTTGAAAGACATTTTCTTTCTCAGTGTTTATTTGATCATTTTCTTAAGTGTGGCAATTTGACGTTTAAGTGCTAATTAGCTAGATCTCCCCTGCCTGAACTTCAACTAAGGCAAATACCAATAAGTGTCTGAAATGCACTTTTCTATTCCATTAAGTATTTCTTCATGTATTTTTACTCATACTATTTGAAACAACTGATGTAGCCAGAATCAACCCTATTATTAACATAAGCCTGACCACATTTTAGGTCCAGAGATGAAGTCCTGGCCCCACTGAAGTGGAAATGCTGCTGTTGCCTTCACCATGAGTGGGCTATCACTTCAGATCCTCAGGACAGGATTTATTCTGTCTCCTTGGTTTCCTTTTACTGAATTATCCATTAGCAGATTTTAAGGGAAAACGGAAAGACATTTATGCCTTTCAGTAAGGTTAAATTTCCTCTGTTTTTACTGTGTGTAAACTTGTAAGAGACAAATCTATAAAACACGCCAAGAGGAAAAGTGGTGGTCAGAAGGTAAGAATAATGTCCTGAGATAAGCAGGGGGAAATGTTTTGTAAATCTATTATATGCAGTCATTAATGCATGATAAAAGTCTGGTGTTTCACTTCAGCAAGGATAATGAAAACAGTTTTTTACATATATTCATGGCACTAATGCTAGAGGGGTTATTAGATCTGACTTGTGCAAAACAAACCCTTAAACTATTCAATTTTACCCTTTTGTTCAGCTCACTAACTTGTGTTTGGTCATTATCATCCAGAAAGATACTGAGTCCTGATGCAGTGTTCCTCCAGAGGCAGAAAATCCACCAACAGCCTTGGTAGCTGTTGTGGTAGATACTTGCTTTTACTTAAAAGGTGTCAGTTTTCAGCCTTTCCTGTTGTAAATATTTCTAACAGACTAAAAGGCTTTGTGTTTTTCTTGGTGCTTTGCCTCTTGTGATTCAAAACACTTTGACTTTTTAATATTGCAACAGAAAGCTGAAGCATTTTTTGCTTGTATTAACCATTAACCATTGATCTGAGAGCAAGATGGTGCTGTATCAGCCGCAGTATGAGTGAACAACAGATAAACCGAGATACAAAACTGGTGTTCCTTAAATCCAGAGCTTCACTTTGGCCTCTTTATAGAAAATCTGTCCAAATACAAATGCTGCATCTAGTCAAATAGCATGATGGTTTCAGAACATTAAAAGATGTTCATATATTTTCAAAGCCAGAACATTTTGTGAACAACCTTTGTACTTGTCTAGCTCAGGTGTGGGAAGCCTGAAGCCCATAAAATGGCTTTTGAGTCTGGGACTTCGTTTCACAATGCTCATATGGATACAAATTTTCTGTTCTATATTTTTATCATATAATGCTGAGGGTTATAGCAGCCTGCTATGTTATAACTACACTCAACAGTCTTATTTTGAATCGATGTGCCCTATTTCCTATGCCAGATTTAGCCTGGTACTCTGGATAGCAAAGGTCATTATCTGAGACAAGGTTTTGGTTGGAGCTTGTTGCTGTTTCCATAGGAATAGTAACTCATCTCAATGCACTTGTTTGTGATATTTAAAGAGAAAAGGAAAGAGGTTATTTCAGTTTGCTTGACAGAATTCACTTAATGTGAGCAATATGTTATATTAATGCACGAACACCCACACCAGGGATTGTAAATGGCTGTGCAGGCCTTGTAGCCTGTCTTCCAGAATACTTACCCAGTTTTCTACGGCAGGGAAAAATATCTCTTCTGCATTTTCCAAATCATAGCCTTAATCCCTTTAGTAGCCAATTGTTTTTTCAAGTAATTTCCAGTTCTGAGAGACTGTAAATGCAAGCAGAAATGCATGATTTGTTTCTGAGAGCAAATACTTGACAATTCAGTGGAAGATCTGTGGCGGTTCTGGATCCATGCACTTTTCTACTGTTGCAGCGCCACTTGGGTCTTCATGAGCCAGTGCGTGACAAGCTTTGAGAATTCGACTTCCAGTAAGAGTGGAATATGGAGAACTGGCCACAGCCCACTTTTTGTGTGTTCATGTGCCCATGAGAGGGCAAGAAGAAAAAGTAGTACGGAAGTGATGGCTGACTAAGAGGGAGGAGAGAGTGCAGATGAGTCTGAGACATGGCATTTTTACCGGTATGTCATGGTCATGTTAGGGCGTGGCATAAATTTTTCAATCATATCCCAGTCCGTGAAATCCTCTAAAGATTTCCAGGTGTAAGTAGGCAGCTGGCCATATGCAAACTTGCCTGGCTCCATATCAGGATCAGTGGGAAATCTAAGGGGGAAAAACTTGTGTTTATTTTTCCAGATGTTGCAAACTAAATACATAGCATGCCTCTTTCTGGATATGAGTTCACTAAAAGCCAGTATTCAGAAACAAGCTAGGACTTACTTAAATAATCAAGCATTTGGAGGTGTTTTTCTTGTCCACACTTCTATCTCCTGCTGGGCACCACTTTTCATGATGTGCTGAAACACTGTTCTTGACCTCTTCCCATGTCCCTGCTTACCCTCCCACTGCCTCTGTGCCTCCTCTCACTCAACCCTGTCACTCTCTCTGCACTATACACAGACATATGCCCAGCCCCTTCCTGCTCCCTCTGAAAACCCATCTGTGCTGTGAAACTCTCCACCTACAATGACTACACATTGTAGTCATTGTAGGTCTGAATCCCACTCTCTTCTTGTTTTCTATTAAGTCAGTTGGCTTTAGTGATGTTCCTTCTCCCCTTGCAGATTCTGGCAAGAGCCAGAACCTCTGGATCTGGCCTGGCTATTCAAGGCTAAAGTCTTCTCATGGAACCAAAGGCTCCTGTTGTTTACTCAGCAAAATAAAGCATTCTCTGCTCATAAAGCAGTATATTAACAATATTTCCAGGTCGAACAATAGCTTCTTCCCAGAAAAAGAGCATCCCTATTGCTGTTATACTTTAAAAGTCTTCTGCTTCCATGAGGTGGGAAAAAAATGTTTGACAAAATCTTCTCCTGGTGGTGCTGGAAATTGTTGCTGGGCTTCGGAAAGGGTTCTGCTAGAGGTAATTTCTGCCATATGCTGGTAGTGGTTTAAGACTTATTGGAAAATTCCAACTGGAAAACTGGGACTTTCCCAAAAGCTCAGTGCAGAACATAAATAGATTAGAGGATTGGTTGTAAGAAGAACAATAATGATAATGTTTATGTAATTCATTGATTTGATAATTGAGATAAAAATTCAGTGCATAAACAATTCTGTCTTCTTTCTGTCCTTGGCTTCCATCTCATTGCAACTCTCTGCTCCACTCTACTCCCCTTATCTCTGCCCTAACATTCTCGCTGGTGCAAACTGGCTGGGAGGTATTGGGAGAAGGGAGGGAGAGGGAGGAGGGAGTGGGTCCAGTTGCTGGAAACCCTTCTGGGTTCTTCCAGGGGCATTGAGGAACAATTCAGGGGGATCCCTGTGAGGGTCCTTGTGTTGTTTCTACCTTGTAAATAGTTGCAAATATATGTACATGTATTTTGTATATGTATATTATATATATACAAAATACACCCAGGGAGGTTGTGGAGTCTCCTTCTCTGGACTCTTTCAAAGCCTGCCTGGATGCATTCCTGTGCAAACTACCCTAGGTGACCCTGCCTTGTCAGGGAGGTAGGACTCAATGATCTCTGGAGGTCCCTTCCAGCCCCTAAAGTTCTGTGATTCTGTGAGATGCTTTTAGATTTTTAGCTTGCTGTAAATACATAACTTCATTTGCTTCCAAGTCTTCTGAGCTAGTCTGATGATTTTATCTGCAGGTAATTTTCAACCCACCACAATGCTGAACCCTCATCCCTAACCCAGAGAAATGTATTCTACGTGTATGGTTTGGCACTTCCTTAAGAGGCTTTCCCTTTTATTTAGCAATTTTCAAGGAAGTGCAAGAAGAAAGATGGTTTTCATACACCTAAATTACGAAAAGCACACACCCAACAACTTTGTATTTATTGAGATGTTAATAATCAAGGGTTTTGCTGTGGTTTGCAAGACCTCCTTTTGCAGTAAGTGCCAATCTTTGTTACTGGCCGAAAAACTGGGACTGATCTGTAGCACAGCCCCAAGTGCTTTGCTTCCATTTCCGTGCCTTCAGAATGTTCTTCCCTCCCTCCCTGTGAAACGGTCCCACCACTGGTGGAAAGAGAAGTGTACTTCACAGAAGGAAGTATCTTCAGGAGGGCCACAGACCCCTTGCACTTGGCATGGTCATGTTCCAGGACTTGGTGGATACTTAGAACAATTGCATGGAACTGTATATTTAGAAGTGTTGGTGTTGACTGTACAAACCCACGGCATCTAAAAAAAAGATACAGCTTCTCCCAGAGACACCTGTATGATGGTTTCTGTGTGGGAAGAAACAGACATAGTGAAAGGGAAGTGAAACATTTTGCCTGAAATGGCATCTTGTGGAGTCAGATCTTAGCAGTGACAAATCTGCACTGAGCCAAGCCAGATTTCACATTTTCTAAATGTGTTCTTAGGCATCTTTGTCATGATTGGAAACAGCACAGCTGAAGCCGTACATCAGTTCTGGGGGTTTGTCAACTGAAAGTGTTTTTGATAGCGGGACATTGAGGTCTCTCTTTACCTTGCTTTATTTATTACTTACCTGGGCAGATTGCTTTATTTTTTTACATAATTGATTTTATTTAACGAGGTTGGAAAAGACCTCTAGGATCATTGAGTCCAACCTGTTACCCAACTCTTCTAATTAACTAAATCATGGCACTAAGCGCCTCATCCAGCCTCCTTTTAAACACCTCCAGGGGTGGTGCCTCCACCACCTCCCTGGGACAGCCAACTCCAATGGGCAATCACTCTTTCCCTGAAGAATGTCTTTCTGATATCCAACCTAAACCTGCCCTGGTGCAGCTTGAGACTGTGTCCTCTTGTTCTGTCCCTGGTTTCCTGGCAGAAGAGACCAACCCCTGCCTGGCTACAACCTCCTTTCAGGTAGTTGTAGACAGCAATGAGGCCTCCCCCGAGCCTCCTCTTCTCCTGGCTGAACAACCCCAGCTCCCTCAGCCTCTCCTCACAGGGCTGTGCTCCAGCCCCCTCATGAGCCTCGTCCTTCTCTGGACACATTCAAGCGCCTCAACATCCTTCTTAAATTGAGGGACCCTGAAGTGGACACAGTGCTCAAGGTGTGGCCTAACCAGCACTGAGTACAGGGTCAGAATGACTTCCCTGGTCCTGCTGGCCACACTGTTCCTGATACAGGCCAGGATGCCATTGGCCTTCTTGGCCACCTGGGCACACTGCTGGCTCACATTCAATAGGCTATCAACCAGTACCCCCAGGTCCCTCTCTGCCTGGCTACTCTCCAGCCACTCCAGCCTGTAGCACTGCATGGGATTGTTGTGGCCAAAGTGCAGAACCTGGCACTTGGACTTGTTAAAACTCATGGCATTGGACTGTGCCCATATATCCAGCCTGTCCAGGTCCCTCTGCAGAGCCCTCCTGCCCACTATCAGATCAATACATGCTCCCAACTTGGTGTCATTTGCAAACTTACTGATGCTGGACTCAATCCCCTTATCCAGATCACCACTGAAGATATTAAACAGGACTGGGCTCAGCACTGATCCCTGGGGGACACCAGTAGTGACTGACCTCCAACTGGATATGGCACCATTCAGCACCACTCTCTGGGCCCAGCCATCCAGCCAGTTCTTAACCCAGCACAGAGTGCCCCTGTCCAAGCTAAGGGCTGCCAACTTGGCCAGGAGTTTGCTATGGCAGACAGTGTCAAAGGCCTTGCTGAAGTCCCGGTAGACTACATCCACCAGGCAGGTCACCTGATCATAAAAAGGGATCAAGTTGGTCAAACAGGACCTGCCCCTCCTGAATCCATGCTGGCTGGTTCTGATCCTCTGGCCATCCTGTAGATGCTCTGTGATTGCACTCAGGGTGATCTGTTCCATTATCTTGCATCAAATTTTCCCACAAGTGCAAATGTCACTACTGCAGCAGGCTGTGTATATCAGGTACATTGAGGAAGGTGATAATTAGAGTTCTGTGTCATTAGTGGTGCTTTTGATATACCCCATAATGCTTTCTTCTCTAGGAGGTCACACTGATTATCTGAGTTAGCTGCTCTGTCAGCACTGGGGTCTCACAAAACCTCTCCTGTATTTACCTTCACACAGCTCAGGTGTGGGGATCGCACACAGTACAAGTAAGTTCTGTAGGATATCTTATGTTGGTGGAGCTTGCACAAATCATTCAGAAAGACTGGATGAACAAGGAATTGAACCCAGGTCTTAAGTGTCTATGACAGAAACAAATGTAAGCCAGGACCTTCTCATAGCTGAAGAAAACTGAGTTACAGGTTGATGGAGTATAAGATTTTGGGAAGGGAAACAGAGAGCTCTGCACATTCTCCAGGTGTCATCTTACTCAGTCCTTACTCAAAACAGGCCTTAAACAGACTTTGAAGTATTTTGGTGTCATGCAACTATCAACTGTGGAGTTCTGTACTTGTAAATTAAGAATGTTTATGTCTAGAATATATGTATATTTGATTTCTAAATAACAATTGCAGCCTGCTGTTCAACCCCACATTGTATCTGTATCTTATTAATTACTTTCTATGTGCTAATGTACCTCCAAGAAAAAAAAAAAAAAAAAGTCATGTATTTTGTAAAGTTCTTTTTTTGGAAGGTACTGGTGAGTCATTTTCTGTTCAAACAGGAGAGATTTAGGGCATATGTCATGTTAAGTTTCTATTTATAGCTAGCTTTCAAGAGTTAATAAATGGTTACCTCTCACACAGCCCTGATGAAACACCCAAACTCAATGCTGGTTTCCTATGTCTGAACCATTGCCTGGCGGCTGCTCAAGTGCATGCTACCGTTTCCCAGACCAAGTGAAACTCAAAACAATCAGACTAGATTAAAAAACAGTTTCTCAGCTTTAATCAGCACAAGACATTTGTATATTTGCCAGGTTTTAAGATACTGAGTGTGAGGTGTTTGAGCAGGCTGTCCAGGGAGCTGGTAGAGCTGCCATCCCTAGAGGTGTTCAAGAAACATGTAAATGTGGAGCTTCAGGATAAAGTTCAGTGGTCGTGATTGTTTTGTTACATTTGGACTGGATAATCTTAAAGGTCTTTTCTAGCTTCAATGATTCTGTGATTCTACCCTGCAGTGGTTTTATCACCATTCCTCACTGTTGGTTGGGTTCAGTCAGACACCTGTAGGCTTTGCAGCTCTGAGGAGCCCCACCTCCAAACCAAATGTCATGACCCAGTGTCCCAAAACAACCCTGGGCAGCAGGGTAGGTCTTACTAAAACTCAAAGATTCCCTTGGAGTAAATATGACCAAACAGACATCAAACAGCTGATGAGTTTGGTTTGTTAGAGCTGGTGAAAACTCTCAGTAATGGACCAGAACTGAGGGAAAATGGGAAGAAAAAAGAGGGAACTGAGGGAAAAAGAAGAAGATAGCACCATTCCTTGGGTCTAGCGAGGATATATGTACAGGAACAGTCCCAGTTCTTTTTGGTGAGTTTACATTCCTGCAGGGACTTCTGTGGTAAATGCAACACCCTAGACCTGGAAGCTGTGGTCCTTTCAGGGAATCCCTTTCATGCAGACAGCTTGCTTTTCCCTTGGTTGACTTAATAGTTGAGCAATAGCATCCTGTCACAGAGGCACAATCATCTGCTCTTCCCTCCTCAGCAGTCTGCTGGTGCTACACTACATCCTCCAGGTCTCTCTGGGACCTAGGAGGCTTTGAAGACCCACCAAGAGCCCCTGCACTTCTCTCCTTCTCTCCAGGAACACAGTGCTCTCCAGGCAGCTACCCTCCAAAGAGAAGCTGGAGAAAACTGTTTGCTTCTGTTGGGTGGCCACTTCACAGCCTCCAGTTTAGTGCTCCCATGCAACTATATTTCTTCAGATGCACATTAACCAATTACCTAAATTGACACATTAATCAATTGTCACTAACTGATACAGAACCTAGGGGATCGATGATTTTTAACCCTCTGCATTGGTGTGATTTTAGCTCTCTGTAACATGTACTAGTGCAACATGTCTATGATAACTTCTATTTTTATAAGCTCTTTATAAGCCACTTATAAATAGAATCTTAATATGAAGTGTGACAGATTTCTAATCTTTAGTCTCTCCTTAGCCCTCCAAGTGCTTCCTTTCTGGAAACACAGAATATATCCAGTATGCCCTAGATATACTCCATTCTTGCTGATGACTTTAGCTCCCAGCCATTGATTCTCTCCACTTCTTAATCAGTGTAAATAGATCAGTGCTGCAACTGTGCTTTTGTTTAACGTTTTAAAAGGACAAATAAGATCAAAGGGGCAGTGAGGGGGTGATAAATGGAAAATGTATTTTGTTGTTGATGGGATGCTGTGAGGCTGAGGGTGATTCGTGTCAATGTAACACAGATACAAAAATCTGTGTGGTGTTTGTGTGGTGTTGAGTACTGTGCAAATTCATTCTTTCACCTAAGTCACTGTGGTTATGGTCTGCTTTTCACCACTGGGCAAACACTGTGACACAAAAATGCTCGTTTAGAGTTATATGGCAAACCATTGCCAAAATGGAGGATGAAACCCAAATTTCTTGGGTACCCTTCAGGTACTCCTGTTCACCACCTCCTGCCAGGGGAGAGATTTTTTTAAAGTTGAAAATAAAGTATTTTTCCATTTGTAAGGAGGAATTTTAGAGAAGGGAAGTCTTTATGAGTCTGTATTGGGTTTGTTAGCTTGTTTACTTCTATGGGGGAAAAGTCTGTGCATCAGCAACTCAAGTGGTATGGAAAATTTAGAATACTTGTCCGCCTCAGCATGTGTCATTTAGATTTTGTCAAGTCTATTCCCTCCACCATCCCATGTATTTTTACTTTGACTTTAAAGGAAGTAAAGCCCTGTAGTTACTTTTCACCCTTTCCTTACAGCTATGTGTGTGTGTGTATATACATAGAGAGAGATAGATAGATAGATAGATGTATTCAGCTATGAATATTATAATAATTAATGTTGCCAGGCAATTAATATATGGACATGCATTTGCAGATAAGCACATCTACTCTGTTTTTCACAAACTATCAGGTGCAGCATCAGGACTTGTAGAATTTAAAGCACAGCTAACCTAATGTGTGCAGATTGTGATCTAACATAACACTTTCTCAAACATAGATTCCTCCCCCCCCTTTTTTTTTTCTCCTTAAAACTTTTGCTGTTGCATCACTGACAGATCACAACCCTTTGCTCTGTAATATATCCTTTTCTAAATGTTATTTAAAGTTTCGCTTTCCTACCCATTAAACCTGTCCTCCTTAGAGTTATTTTTGATTTTCAGAAACATATATTCAATATTATAGGCTTGGAGATCTTTTGTTTTCTCCCTGAAGAGGTAAAACCCTGGGGGATTTAAGTATCTACTTGATAGGCTCGCACAATCCTAATCAGCCTATAATGGAGCTAATGGCTGTTTGTCATCCTTGGAGATATAAATTTCCTGGTGATGTCTGCTGCAGTCAGTGCATGAAGTATGCTCTGACTGCCAGCGAGGTCTAATAACCAGGAGAAGGGCAGCCAGCTTCATTAGTGAGAGAGTGGGAGCGTGCCGGCTGCTTTTCTGGAGAACTGTGCATTTTTGAATACTGAGAAGGGAAAATGGATAATGCTGGTAAGTAAAATAAAACAGATCTTCAGTCTTGGTGGAGCTACGGGATCCGTTTGTACCCTGTCTCGCTGCAGGAGATGTGTTTCTTTAGCCTTTGTGGCTTCTTTTTCAGTGTCCTCTATTAAGGCAAATTTCTGTGTGTAAAATGTGACATACTTAAGTTGTTAACCCTTTGATAGCCTGCCTTTTTTTTTTTTTTTTCTCTTTTTGTTTTAAGTCTGTATTTTCTGGAAATGTGAACCTAAAACTGTAACATAGGATCTGTCTTTTTAAGAGCTTTTCAGTGTTGTTTCAGAAGCTGTATGCCAGCAATGTGGCAGGATATACTGACACAGTATATATGCATGTACTTCAGCTGGAAAATACCTCTCATAGATCGCAATAGATGTGGATAGGTAACTAATAAAGTAGATAATACATCTCTTTCGTGTGTCTTGTTTAAAGCTGTCTCTGTTTCTCCCATATAATGTCTTGCTCTGTTTTATATACAGTACAGAAAATCTGCAATATATTTGCACTTTTTGTTGTTTTGTTTGATGTTCTGAGTTTAGATCATGCATTTTCATGACAAATAATCCACTTTGTGGTTTCTAAGGAGGCAACACACAATACCTACATTGCACCGGTTTGTTATTTGCATTTTCTATTTCCATCACCTCGTAGCATTAAGCAGATCAAAAAGAGAGCTCTTTGGGGTGGATATTTTCCATGTTGCTTTGACTGTAGTAAAACTTGAAAATGTCAATATCTTACTGGTCTATTAGTGCTAGTACAATGCATATTAGGACATAGAGTCTGCAGTAGACTCAGTGCCCTTTGAAACCTGCTCAAATCATCAGACTTCTCTAGTGTTGACCTTAAAAGTGCTGCTCACTTCTAGAGTCTGTGAAAAAAATAAATATTCTGCAGTAGATTTCAGTGATGATACTATATATATATAGATATAGCTTAAATTCTGTGTGGTTTTGTAAGTGGGTTGTTTTGTTTTGATAATGGCAAAATTCTTGCTTATGTCTGATAAGCTGTCCAGGTCAATCTCTTCTCAAGTGTATTGCCATCAATTTCTGCAATGTACGGGTTAAAGGGTCCTACTGCTTTTATTTCGGTAAAGTCCAAGACAACAAATAATAATTAAAAAAAAAAAAAATCCAGAAATGAAAATGTTGGCATCATGGAAAATTACATTACTTAAAAATGGACATGTCCCTTGTATAATATTCATTTTTGTGAAATAAACAAGATTAGGAATACTCTTTGCACTTGATACTTTGGCCAGCTTTTAAGAAACCTTAACATAATAAAAGATAATGACTTGTGCCTGGTATTCCATGATGAGGCAGAATTTTCTGGTCAGAGGGGAAGAATTCCTGTTCTCTTGTTATAGTAGCCTGTGAGCATGAGATACCCTGGCAGGCAGGGCTAGTTCCTCTAGGTTTTTTACACTCCTCAGCCTGCACAACTAATACTGTTGAAGTCTTGACAGAGCTATCACTTTAATCCAGCCATAAGAATCTGTTCTGGAATGAGTCACATTTATTATAAAGGCCAGTTTTGGAGGGGTGAAGAGGGAAGATAGTGTCTGAAAACCATAGAAACTGATTTTCCTCTGTGTGTGCATATTATTTTGCCTTGGGAAGTTTAATTGCTCCATGCAAAACTTGGAGGGGAAAATAAATAAGCCTTTGTTTTCTGCACAACTTTTCCAACTAGTGTCAAAGCTTCTTATGATATTTGGTGAACAACTCCAGGTAATTTTTTTTTTGTTGGTTTTTTTTTTTTTTTCATGCTGAAAGAGTGACCCATACTCAGGACCTTTTAGAAACCAGTTGAAATCAATAAAATAAACCTTTTAGAAGGAGAATTAAAAGCTAGTTGTTAAAATACCCCCAAACCAACCCAGCAACAGATGGAACTAAGCTTTAGTGAGGATATCTCCACAGAAGGTAAGGCCATGCTGCAGCTTCCACTGTGGTTACCAATTAGTTTCTTACTGCCTGAGTCAGGTTGGTCCAACCTCCCAGCAAGCTTCAGCCCTATTTGTAGCATGGGCACACTTCCTTCTCCAGGCAGCTTTACCAAGGGTACAGCCACTTCCATGCTTTGAGCACTGTGGAGAACACTTCCATTTCCAAAGACCTTATAGGGAGCTAGGTAAACACAGCTGGATCTGCAGAGGTATTTTTAGGGCTCTTGATCCCTAATTGCAATGAAATGGAGTCGGGTGCCAACACAAGGACTGTGCATCCGAGTATCTCTCTAGGTCCACTTTGCGCCCTCTGATTGCTACAGGGATGCAAACACACCTTTGAAAACCCAGGCAGTGTAATCTGGGCACTTTAAAAGATAAATAGACAGGAGCAGGAAATTTGCAACTATAAAACTCTCTGCCTAATTAATCTGTTCTTTTACAGTTTGCCAATTGAAATGTAAACATGGTAATGTATACAAACTGGATACCTGCCTGAATTCTTCCTCAAGAGATGCTAATTCTGGCAAAACAGAGCTGCAAAATATTAACACAGCTGCAAGTTTCAGCCACTGAGTGATAGAAATAACGAGTTGATTATCAGTGTCAGTGAATCAGGCTTTTGTTATTAAATTCATCGTGCTGTCAAAGAGACTTTCAAAGTCAGTCCATGCATAATTGTTGGCCGAACCTCCATCTTCTGCTCTCCATACCAGAAGTATCTCTGTAATTCATCATTCTTCTTCTGTGCCATCATTAAAACAATTTTCTGCCCCAAACTGTTATTTAAAAAGCTCAGTGTTGCTAATAGATCACCTATGTGTGCCTTTTAACTGCTTCAGTCTGTGCTATTTTGTGTTTTTTAAGAAACAATGTTTTCATTTTGAAACTTCTTTCCTTTAAATGTTACACTGCTTAGATTTTTAATCTGTGTACCGAGACAGCTCTACATAATCGTTGTCTCGTGTGTTCTTTTAAAAGCCTTTCCTGGAATAACAATGAAATATTCATCCATTTGTATGTGGCACATCAGGACAGTTCTAGCTGCAATTTTTTTGCCTATTTTGGCATCAGCTGTTTGTGATGGGCTGACTGCAGGTATTGAGCCACAGGGCATTCTGCAACTATGGACAAGGGAGGACAGCCAGCAGCCCTCCATCAGCAAGTTCTGGGCTCTGGCTTTGCTACACAGGTCTGCTTTGGGACAGACACATCAAACCTGGTGACAGAAATGACGTAATAAACTTGTTTTAAAGAACCAAGGAAGGGCTGGAAATAACATGGGGGAGAAAAAAGTGAATAAAAAAGTAGCAAGAAACTTGCAGTAGCAGGAAGAGAGAAGCTGCATGAACAGACGTGTTCCCAAGTGGTACATTTTGGAGGGGATTTTGTGTAAGAAGGAGTGAGATTAGCATCATCCCTTCCCCCAGAACTCAGACATGCATCTCATCTTAAAGTGGACAGCTCTCGCACACACTTTCATACTCAAGGAGCATGCTCACACAAGGTGTTGAAAGCTGGGGAGGGAAGGATCTCATCAGGGTGAATGGCACCATAGCAGGTGCTGAGTTGTGCATACGATACTAGTACTGAACAAAAATGAGAGGCCTTGTTTCATATTTCTTGGGGATTTATATGACTTCTTTGCACTTGGAATATAATTTCAGCAGTAATGAGCTAGCTGTAGTTAATTGTTACCCTGAATTATGTAGGCTTTATAGCTGTGACTGCAGGTTACGCCTTCCAGTAATAGTTTGTTTAAAGAGACTGGATGTCTTGCATATTGAATATCCTGAGGATATCTGAATATCTCTGAGGAGTGTCCAGTAGCATACTAAACTATTTGTCCAGTAGTGAAACTTAGAGCTTTCCATTCCATAGTTAACTTGAGGCTTGAAATGTCATGGGGCAGGATGAATAGCAAGTGTCAATTTAGACTACTTCTGCATAATATCCCATGTCACAGGAAGAGTAAGAGATACAGGAAGTTGATGGTAATTCCCTTGCTTTTGAAGTAACTGGTCATGTTTTTCAGTAAGTCCATAGGACTTACTTAGCATCCTTTAAATATAAGAGTGCTGGGATTGGATGCTGGCTAAGGATTTGATACTTTGTGGTCTCTTACCTGGATTCAAGGCAAACAGGGTGCATTTTTTTTCAAGCTGAAGGGAGAAATACATTCAGATATTTAGAAAAGCAAGCTGGGAAGTGGGCTTCTAATTACAACCCTGGCTTTCTCATCAACTCAAGAGCGTGCAAAAGCCTCTAATATGGCCCAGCTGATCTGTGTTCAGAATTAGGCTCTATACCAGTCTTACAGGGTGGTGTAAGGTTCACTTGTTGCCCTTAAAGGGCTCTGAAATTCTTTGGCCATCTAAGCTTAATATTGCCTCACTTGTCCTTATCAATTTGGAAACCTGATGAAACAATAGCACTTCCAATGGAGGCAGTGGCACTGTAACAACAGGATTGTCAGCTCTTGGGACGTGATGACTACTCCAAACTTCAGTGTCAAAATCAATCGCATCCCGCTGGCAGCTTCTGTATTGATCTTTGGTGATACTTTGCCCATGCTCTCCCCAACAGCGTGAAGGTGCTTTTGGAAAGAACAGCATCTCCTTTCTCTCTGTCCTACCTTTGTCTATAAATTCACTCATGGTCCTAGCGAAAGGTGGCTATCAGTGATGCCACATTGACTTTTAATTGGTCCTTATGTGTGGTGGGTTGTAACTACTCCCCAAATAAATCACCAGACTAGCTCAGAAGGTTTGGAAGCAAAGTGAATCTGTATTTACAAAAGCAAGTTAAAATCTAGAAGTATAAAATGCAGCGAGTATGTACAAAGTATATTTACATACATTTACAATTTGGAAACAATACAAGGATGCCACTGTATTGATTCACCCTCCCATGGACAAGGAAAAAGTGAATAGCTCTCCCCCCTAGAGAGAAAGCCTGCTGCTACTTAGCCATAACAAGAGCCTTAGCCAAGGTCAGCAAAGCCATGCAAAAGCACCAGGCAGCAGCAGCCGCAGTGAAGAAACAAAAAAAGATGAATGGTTCATGCAGCAAACTATATACTAATCCATCAATCCAATGGAATGATACAGATCTATCTAGTACTGTTCTTTGGTACCCAATCCCCTATTTTTTTGCCTTTTACTATTTTCTACTCAATGTTTCTGGAATTTTCCTATCCTTGTTTATAGTTAAGAGGCTTAGCTAAAGTGTTAGTTTTAAACCAGCACAGTACGTCATGTTCCATAGATCACAAAGAGATTTGCACACGGGCAGTAAAACACAAAGCAGTAATCAGCTCCTTTATACTGAGCCAGCAGTGTGCCCAGGTGGCCAAGAAGGCAAATGGCATCCTGGCCTGCATCAGGAATAGTGTGGCCAGCATGAGCAGGGAGGTCATTCTCCCCCTGTACTCTGCATTGGTTAGGCCACACCTTGAGTACTGTGTCCAGTTATGGGCCCCTCAATTTAAGAAGGACATTGAGGTACTTGAACGTGTCCAGAGAAGGGCAACGAGGCTGGTGAGANGTCTGTGGTAACGGATTGGACTTGATGATCTTTGAGATCTCTTTCAACCTTGGTGATACTGTGATACTGTGAATTATGTACCTTTATTTGTCTCCTATGTGCAGTCATGGCCTCGGTTGAACCAGATGCTATAGTGTGTCATAGGTCACTGCTAGAAAGTTGAATTTCTTCTTGTTGTAATTTTAGAATAATAATTGTGGCTTATGCCTCTTTACCCAGAAGCTGGAATAGTGTGCTTATAAGGCCATGATCTTGGAAAATATTTCTATGAGAATTACATTTCCTTGTGATGTTGCTGCTTCCAACGTTATTTTCAAGTCTGTGAAGACGTAGCCTGGAATAATTCTATAGGACCTTGCAGTGGAAGTGACAAAATACCGTGTCTGGACTGAAATAGTGATGCATTTTCTAATGTAGTGATGGTTCATGCTGTGGCTGCACTGTGCTGACACACTCTCATGATATTTTAAGCAACTCTTCCACTGACTACTGCACTTCTTATAAAGAAGTGCTATGAGCACTGTCTTGTTTGGAGAAACGATATAATGTAGATTTTATCTTCTGATAAGTTCTCATTCTGTTTTATGAAAAAAAGCTAGTGAGCATCAAGCCTTCAGGTGCTGGATTTGTGCCTTGTATTTATGATCTACCGGTTGTGTATCTTTTGGCAAACTGCCCTCCGACCCCTGTTCTGCATGCTAAGTCACCACAGCCACTCATATGGACAAAGCAAATGTTGTGTATGGAAGCAGAAATCCAAATTTGACAGGTATTGCTTCCCCTCACACTTCTCTCAAGGACCAGCCCATCGTTGCAGCATGAGGGAGCACTCCGGTGGAGGAAAGGTATCAAAAGAGGCACCACTCTGAGAGAAGCAGCCTGCTCTCTGGGGGCTTCAAGCACCTCAATTTGAGAGGGCTGGAAGTGAACTGCTGGGGGGAAAGCAAGATCCTATGACCAAATAGCAGGTGGCTGATAATAAGGATCTAGTCTGATGTGGTTAATCATCGTTCATTGTCTCTAGCTGTGAGTCTTATTGCTGCTTAATTGTGGGATGACCTGCAGGGATATTGCTGTGGGCACTGAAGTAAACTCTGTGAAATTTTACAAAAACTTTTTTTTCTCCCTCTGTCTCACTATTCTAATATTTTTAAAAATGCATTTTCACATAAAAGATGTATGAGACTTGTTCCCCAAGTATAATTGGAAAACATGAGTAGCTTAGGACTGTAAGAATACCTAACATCGTCTTCCACCAGACAGAAGTACATCCTAAATAAAGCAGCTGAGTTGTTCTCTAATTGCTCCTTCTGCAACATGGGAGGTTCAGGGCCAAAGCAGGCATCTTCAGCTGGCACCCTATATAGAGGCAGTGTCAGAAGAGATGGGTCACCTGCATTTGTTCTCCCACACCCAAGGAACCATGTTTCCTTGGCTCTGAAAGCAGCTCAGCACTAGAAGGGCTGTCTCATTTGCTACTGGAGGTGCCAGAATAAAGAAGTAGCCATATTCATTTGAATAAAACTGCCAATTTTTTTTCTGCAGGTACTGGGAGATGGAAGCTAATGCAATTTGTGCTGATACCAGTAAAAAAGTGTCCTCTCCAAGCACCTTATGGGGGCAGTGGTACCAGCAGTGAGACTTCTCACAAGCAACAGAAGTAGGGATGATGTTTATGGATGGCTTCTTTGCTCCCTGGGGAAATAAACTCAACCCAGACTTGTCAGAAATGCAGTATTGAGTTGCTGGGAACATGTGGCTCAAATAATGGACCCAAGTGCAGAATTACATTCGATTTTCATATAAAACAAAAGGATAAGCTAAACTAGCCAGGGCCAAGTGTTTGCTTAATCTTAACTTGCTTGGAACTATCCTTCCTGTAACATAACTATCAGAAGTTACTGTGATTACTTATTTCCCAACTTACTGTATGCTAAAATTGCTTTAGATGCATTTCTGAAGAGCAACAAAGTATTTCTGTCTCTACAGAGATGTAGACAGAGTGAGAGACAATCCCAAACCCAATCTTTTCATCCACAGCTTGACCATGACTAGGAGAAGCGTTGCACAGTATAGCTCAAACAGAAACGTGACAGCAGTTGGTATTTCCACGGGAAACAAAGTTGTGGTAGATTCATCCTAGCACCAGCTCCTGCTGACTCACATGTCCCTTCTGTCTTTCTCACTGGGACTTGCATCGGTCCAAAAAGCAAGGAGTATTTCATTATGGAGGCTTGCATGGAAATCATGTGGAGAGAGAAACTGAAAATATGGTGATCTTAAGCCAGCAGAAAATGAATGTTGCTGGGAGCTGCTTATTGACATTTAGACCATATTCCAGCATTGCTTTGCTATGGCCTTACTGTCAAAGGAAATGGTTTGCTAATATAGGAAACCTATGGAGTTCATGTGCCTGTGTGTAACAGAAACTGTCTATGCATTTTAGCTGCTTTGTTTGTAGCTGCAGTTGTTATATAAGCCTTCTTTTTCTTCTCTTTTCTGTTTCTGTTTTTGTTGTTTAATATTATTAGAATAGCTAACATGACACATTACTCTGTTCTAATTTCAAGCGAAGTTTGGCAGCTTCTAGTAGTGGCATAAGGTTTAATTGCTCTTGGCATTTAAAAAAGAAATGCAAATGACAAAGATATTAAAGTGACAAATTATGACAGCTCATGTAACACTTTTTTCAATGGATTTTTTTTTCCATGCATTTTTAATACCCAGAATAGTCAGCCTTAATGCTACTCTATTTACAATAAGTCATTATTCTAATGGAGACATTCTGCTTTGTCAGGCAATATGCAATCATCAGTTTTCAATAAAGAATCTGAAAACAGTTCAACATTAGTTCTGTGACACAAACATATACATGCCAGGCAACTTGAAATTGGGGCCAATATGCTACCCTTAAATTTGGAAATAATTAGAGCACAGTAAGGGCAGGTTGCCAAATGTAACTTTTTAACTCCTCGGTTTATAGCACTCAGCATGGTGATTGTGATATACTATATGGCTCTGTAAGGCATAAGCATGTGTTTCCTACACAACAGCTTAAGGCTTTGAGAGATTCCTGCAAAAGATTATATTGCCTGTTTACTTTGGCACTGGTGGCTTCAAGAGGCATAAAGCAGCACAGAACTTAGGAGCAAGGATAGTGTTGGGATTAAAAACAAGAGTGGGAAGCAATGGTAGAGGTCCTCCTTTCCCACTTTTCCTACAAAACTCAGGGGATTTTTGGTTTCTTGTCCAATATTCCACAAAGGCCATATCCATTTAATCAGTGCCACACCAAAGATCCTTGAACTAGCTCCGAGTATGTTTGTATGGTACAGAGCCTTTTCCCTAGCAGACATGAGTCTGAACCAGTAAACAGCATAGTCACATCAGTACTGGTGGCTGCAGTCAGACTGGTTAGCTGGCATAGGTTAGATATGATGTAGTGTCTTAAATCTGCATGGCATCTAGCTTGGGACACAGCTTTTGTAGTTCTAGCTGGAGGATCTTTGAACACTGTGATGTTAGCTGACTTGAACAGACTTCAGAACCCAACTGTGCCCCTGGTTTTGGAGGTGCCATCCATGCTGATGAGTTACCTGTCTTATTTAGAAGCAGAAGAAGGTTGCACAGTGCCATGTGAAGGCATCTTGTCAATTTCCAAGGTTAGATATATTGTCTAGGTAGTGGGGAAAAATACTTTCTTACTTACATGGGGAAAGTTTTGGGGGCAAACTAACTGTCATGAAGACATGAGCAAGATTTTTAAGTCACTCGAGGTCACAGAATCTCAGACACATTCGGGTTGGAAAAGATGCTCAGGATCACCAAATCCAACCAATGAACAATTTACTGTTCATCGTCAGCAGCATCTGAAGGTAATAATCATTACATTATATGATTTTATTGTCCTTCAGTTCAAAATCATGTGACATCTATTAATGTGCATTGGTTTAGCTTTGGGTGGTGATTTTTCAGCATGAATACTAAAGGAGATGGAGTAGCTGTACACATAGCTCTCCGTTTTCACACAAGTTTCTGTCACATTAGCAAACTCTCAAGTTCCAGAAGTGTTGTGTATATTCTTTAACACTGTAATTCAGGAAACTCCTCTGTTAAAGAGAGTGGGAAGGTATAATATTGGCAAGGTAGATGTACTGCTCAGCACCATTTGGAGCCTTATTTTGAAATGCTGGAGGAGGAAAATAGCCGATTATTTCCGTCTTTCCACCCAGAAATGTTCCTTTCTACTGGGGAGGAATAAGGACAGTGGTGAGATCTCCTTCCTCTCTCAGGTGGTAGCCTGCCTCAGTCTTTCTTCTGCACTCCAGGTGAAAAAGCTAATGAGAAAGGGGGAAGTTTGTATGGCTGCTGTTAAAGAGCACTTTTCTGAGAGTGTTTTCTGAGACTTTTTCTTCTGCATTGGTAATGCTGTGCTGTGTGCATCAATGAAGTCTCCCATTGACCATTGTGACATGAAACTCACTGCTGTTATCTACCTGGGGTAGCTGCTTGCTAATTCAGGACTGACTGAGGTTGAAATTCCCCTGAGATAATCTCCTGCATTGGAATGGGCTGCTCAGGGAGGTGGTGGAGTCACCACCCCTGGGTATGTTTAAAATCTGCATGTGGTGCATTTGGATGTGGTGCTTGAGGATACGGTTTAGGATGAACCTTAAGATTGTTCTTGGTGATCCTCAGTGTCTTTTCCAGCCTGAATGTTTCTGTGATTCTCTGGTTCATGACTGCTCACAATCACAGCTAGATTGGTTTTTTTTAATCCTAAGTTGCAAACATGAGGGCAAATTTCATCACTTTTCATCTCATGGAGCATATAGCTTCCAAATGGTGATGTTTGTGCATCTCTTCCAGAATCAGATAGAATGCGCAGCTGTTTCAGAGAACTATCCTTGGGGTAAAATAAGGTGAAGGCAGAAGTTAGCATCAATTCTATGTTCAGCATTTAACCACACTTTTGTGGCACCACTGCCTCTTTGTCTCTGATCAAGGCTTGGGCAAGATGACCTTTGAGGGTTTCTTCTAACCTGATGCATTCTATGATTATTCTCTGCTCCACCTTTAAGCTCTTTCCCCAGATCAATATGTGCTACCTCAAGTAGTAGACCAGATTGCTAATGGAGAAGAGGGTTGGCAGTGTTGTGAGAGAGCTGATATGTGCTTGCCTGAAAAAGCAACACAAATAAACTTCTCAGCACATTGTAGATAAGGCTGTGTGACCCCTCCTTTTCTTTGCTTCTGGCACACCACACTTGTCTTCT
>VWYK01021160.1:2325-12806 GCA_013399775.1 Semnornis frantzii | reverse complement strand
TGTAATTTGTTTCCATAGTAATAAAGAAAGCATTGCACTTGCATCACACATTAATCACAGAGAAATTAAGGACACAGAAAAAACAGTATGATAATTCACATATCATTTTGCCTGTGATGTAATTCAGGATCAGCTCTGTACACATCGTTAACTACTGTGTTTGCCATTAATATTTCATAAAAATATGTGAACACATAGCTCAATTGTAAAGTTGTTAAAAATGCTGCCTTAAACTTTTCCTGCTTCTCCTTCTTCTATACATTATATGAAAATCATTCATGTAGACCTTTCCTTGCCTAAAATACATAAAAAAAAAACCCAACAACCAACCAACCAAACAAACTGAGAGGTTTCCTATTCCAGACAGTAGTGCCTGTCTGAGAAGTGTTATGTCATACCTAAAAATCATTATTCTCTCCTGCTGACGATGTGAAATCTTTCATGAATAAGCCTGATTTGCTAGTACACTATTCTGTTGCATTCAGCTTCTCATATAGCACTCAGCCGTGCTGGACTCAAGTGCCTCTTGGCAAGGTATGAGCAACATGACTCATTTATCTCATGCTTTCTCACTCCCCAGGGCAAAAAGCACATGCAGCAAATGTTTTGTTCAACATTTTTTTGGTTGTTGTTTATATTAATGCACATCTATATAGGAGTTAGGGAAAGCAAGTCAATGAAATGAATCCTGTACTTAGATTAGGTGCTGAGTCTTGTCCTTAGTTCTTTGGAAAGTATCTTTCAGTCTGAGGCTGCTGTTTTCCTTAGCACAACCACACACCAAACAAAGCTGATGAATGTACTCTCATTCCTGTCCCCTTTTGTAAATACATACAAGTGTGATTATATTAACTTCCAGACACTTGCCCAAACATCTATCCTCTCGTAGCAGCTCTCAAAACAACTTTCAAATTTTGAAAGAGATCATATTTTCCCCAGGAAATTCCTAAATATACCTGTGCTGGTTTGAGGCTAATTGGAGTATTTTAATGGAAAAAACTATATTATAGGCTGTGAAAAGGAAATAATGGTGATGTCTACTTCACTCATAGGCTTGCTGAGATGTATAAGAAAAGAACACAAAAACAAAGATAAGACACTGGAGCTTGCAGACACTCTCGGGCTGTCTAGCTTCTGGCGCCACAGAAGGTTTGAATGGGGTGTGAAACTGTTCTGCTCCCCCCCCCATCACCTCTGGTTCCAGGGGTTTGGAATGTGAAAGGAGCATGTGTCAAGTACCTTACCCTACCCCTGCAGGCTGGAACGGGGGAAAGCAAATCGCCCCAGCATATATATATGGCAATGGGATACATTATCGGGGAGCAGAAAGGATCAGACATGGAGCAGACTTTGAGGAGACTGCTAAGAGGGACTGCCAGTCATGGTCCAGCCAGCGTCAGTCCAGCCAGTGTTGGACTTGGACTTGGACCCTGACTTAGACCTGGAGTCGGTCCTGGAGTCGGTCCTTAAGAGGCATCTGCAAGAATGGTGACGAGAAAGCACAGTCTCCGCTCTCAACCGTCAGATCCTGCCTGCCTGTGGAAGGGACCTGCCTCTGCCATAAGGAGCAGCCTGAGCTTTACCCTGTGCTGCCCCACGATCTGCACTTCAAGGCACTGCCAGGCTGCCGACAAGGAGCCCAGGGACTATCTCCGAATTCCTACTCCACCACCATGAGTAGCACAGACGTTCCCTAGGCTCCAGGCTGCCTTTATTTGTAAGTCTGGCAAAGCTATTGTTTATAGCAAACCTTTCCAAGCTTCCTGATTTTCCTGAATTACTAAATTCCCTGTAAGCATCCTTGTGGAAGATTTTCCCAAATGAATTTCTGAACCCCAACTAACCAATTTTATATAGAGCTGTGGGTGGGGCTTCCTGGAAATAAAATAACTGCAGATTTTATAATTCCTGCCTCATGAATTCTCACAATCAAGTCAAAGGTATAGAGGCAGGGAGAAGGTGGAAGGGTGGTTGGAAGCCCCTCCTGGGGACTCTGATTTCTGGGAGGGGAGTTGTGTTTCTGTATAACCTTTACCTTGTATATTTCTGTAAATATTCCTGTCTATAGTGTATATATCTGCTTGTATATTGTGCTAAGCTGTAAATAGAGCTTCATTCCATAACTTCCAGACAGCTGAGTGTAGTCTGGGTGATTTTACAAAGTGTGGGGGGGGGGCAGGGAATTCCCAAACCATCACAATACCCCACATTTCAGGCACCTGAAAGCTCTTCTACACAGACAACTGAAAAAGCAAGACTGCTCTCATCAGGCTTTCTGGCACTCACCCTTCATACTGGCCAATTTCAAAGGCAAAATGGCATGTGTTCTAATAAAGAAAAGTGTAAATATTGCAAATAAGAATATAAAGTACTTTTTAAAAGTCTGAATTTTACTCAGCTCTGTATTGGGTTACTCCAGTATCTTATCTAGCTTGGGTTGTTAGTGGTTTAATACATTATTTAACAGAGAGGAACTGCTGTATGACACTCTAAGTCTTTATAATTTTGTTTTTCTGCTTCTGTTAAAAAAAAATAAAAATGAAGTATATATCTTGGCAGCAGACTCTCTGGGAACACACTCACGTACTCTAGTACATTCATTTACTATTAATCCTGTAATTTCATATATTTTTGATACTATTAATACACAGATCATGACAAATATTCATGCACAGAAAATGTGTAGCTTCTGCCTTGTCTCAATAGCTTCATAAGGACCATACACATTAGATGAATGACAAGACAGCAGTTCTAGCATTTAGAAATCATCTAAGCCTGCATCCCCTCCATCCTCTTGTGAACATGAGGAGCTCATGCTTTCACTGCTGTTAGAGGGCCTTGTTACCAATTATGTGACATTAATCATCTATATTAATTTCGATATCCAGACAAGGATTGTTAATAACTAAGAAAACTGCTTTTTAACATTAAATCTCACAAGAAAACTTGATTACAATGTTTGAAATGCACAGTTTGGATACTTACAGAGAACAGGCAAACTAGAACAGTTTAAGAAATAACCAGCAAATGCAAACATTAAAAGTGGAAAGAGGTTCTTAGTTTCAGTTATGCCTCTTGCCCAGGGGACTTGAAAGGCTATTTTCTGCTACTAAGAAAGGAACGATAGAATGTAGTTACAGAATTTCTTAGAGAGAGGCTTTGAATATTTACTCACAAAATAGTATCAGACAGTACCTAAAGCTTGAAGGAGATTCTGTCGGTGTTTTCAAAGTTGTTGCAGGCAAAGCAGAGGGTAATGTGGCAAGGCAGAGGTGGCAAAGCAAAAGTAAAAGCGAAAGCAGAAGAGCATGTGGCAGAAGTCTATTTACTGTTTTGCCTGAATGTAATGGCTGCCAGAATGTAATGGCCACCTTGGCCACTCAAATTCACCAATCAGAATGGCACTTTGCCAAACCTGACCATATTAGGTGAAGCCAGGAGCTTGCTTTCCCTTATTTGGGAAGAACAAGTCTGGGCAAGACTTGGACCCTCAAAGTGGGTGTCTCCAAGCCTTTTGTCTTCTACCTGCGCTCTGCTTCCTCCCCTCAGCAAAGGGAAGGGACCATGGGATCATGCCTGGGCAAACCAGGACATGTATCTTCCAAGACCGGCCTGGAAACTGAGAACCTCCTCTAGATACTCAAACTATATATGTCAGTTTACTTAAGATATGGTGTAAGACATAAATATTAGTTAACATTTTCCGTTAAGGTGATACAAGCACTGCAAGAGAAGTCTGCCTGTTTTTCTTGCAGTGAGATATGCTGCCAAAGATTTCAAGTGCTTCAGGATTCATGCTTTGATCACAACTAGTAAAACTATCCAAGGCCTTAACTCGGTCAACTAAATAAGTAATCTGTCATTATAAAACTGACTCATTAAATTAGTGGGCCAGAAGTAACCTTGAAGAGGAATTTTTAAAGATTACTTTTAAGATATGTAAAGAGGAATATCTGAAAATAACAGATAAAATAAGTCTTGGTTAGGAAGAATCTCTTTACATTTTTATTGAGTCTGATTTAACATCAAAGGCTTAGCAGAAATGTGATTCTCAAAGACTATCCCACATTAAGAATCACTGAAATATAATTCCAAACTTCCCACAACAGTTTTTAAGATCTCTGCTTTTATATCCCATGTGATTTCTTTTTCGAGCAAGACACAACCTTAATGGCTGGTATTACCAATATAAAGAGTATTTGTGGGTTTGTTCTTTTTCTCAATAGTTGGAAAACAGAGTAATTCCACTGAACAAAAGAAATCCATTTACATCAGTGTTAAATTCAGAACTGCTTGTGTTGATTATTGAGATTTTCCATTTACTAAGATTGTATGTTTATACATACACATAAATATATCTTACAATTAATACATTTATATTTATTCTTAGAAATTGGCAAGCTCAAGATCTGTGGTGGTTGAAAGAAAATGCAAGCCTGTAGTTCATGTCTTCACCAAACTACTTGATCCTAATGCAACAAATAAAACCAGAAGTCAATTGCATGCAAAACTGTAAAATGAATGAACTTAAGTAGGTTAAGAGAGAAAAACAAACAAACAAACAAAAACTTTTATTGTGCTGGTTTGAGGCTAATTGGAGTATTTTAATGACAAGATTATTAGCTGAGAAAAGCAAACAATGGTGATGCCTACTTCACTCACAGGCTTGCTGAGATGTATAAGAACAAGGACCCGAATACAACTAAGACAGGCCCTTGCTCTCTCTGGGAGCTGCTCTGTCTTCTGCTTTCTGCCCTGTAACCCAACTCATCACTCTGCTTCTAAGCCCCCTTGCCAATCCTCCAAACTCACCNCTGATTTCTGGGAGGGGTATTGTGTTTCTGTATTATCTTTAACTTGTATATTTCTGTAAATATTCATGTACATTGTGTATATATCTGCTTGTATATTGTGCTAAACTGTAAATATAGTTTCATTCCTTAACTTCCAGCCAGCTGAGTCTAGTCTGGGTGATTTTTCATAGTCTAGGGGGCAGGGAACTCCCAAACCATCACACTTTTATATATGGAAATACGAAAACCAATACAAGTTGAGTAAAGAAATATGAAACTGGAAAAAATGGAAGGTTTAATTTATTCTATGGATGTCAGACTGTAAAGCCAGCAGGATTCATTGTAATTCGATATTCTGACATCCTGTATGATGTTACCCATAGGAATTCTGTGCATTCAGCACTCTACCAAAACAGCAAGCAGTAGCTGTAGTAAACTAGAGGACTGCTTTGGAAAACAAACAGAAAATCCTGAGTTTAAGATTTTCAAACCAACGACTTCACTGACTTGTCCCAAAGGATAATGGCAACTGCTGTTAGAAAAAAAATCTTGTGCTTGTTTTGCATTTTTTAAAGTCAAAGTCGTAACATTAGTTCCTTTAACTCTGTATTGCAGAGTTAGAGCTGGAAAAGGCCTCAGGAGATTTCTAGTTCTCTTAACTCTAAATCAATGTCTTGATTAGTACAAACTGAACTCCTGGAGTCTCATATAGCAAAGCATGTTTATTTCATCATCTTCAAGACTGCTCTCTGAACTCTTTCCAATTTTTCAATATCATTCTTGAATTGTCAGCATCAGAACTGGGCATACAAGTCTAGTATAATCGGCCTCAGGTCCTAAATGTATAATGATAAGTTTTTCCACCTTCACCTGAGGCTACATTTGCTTTTTCAGGCTGTCTATAAGATACGTGCTTTTATGAGCATGTTCATCTTCCAGATCTTCCAGTTCAGGATACATACTAGATCTGGCTGAGCTGACATTAATTTTCTTCATATTAGCTGGCATGGTGCTGTATTTAGATTTGTTACCAAAACACTGTTGGCAACACAACACTGCTTTAGCTATGGCTGAGCAGTGCTTGCGTAACATCAAGGCTTCCTACTTTTTTTCACTGTGCTCCCTGCAGTGAAAAGGTTGAGGACAGGCAAGGGGTGGTAGAGGACACAGCCCAGACAGCTGAAGCAAACTGACTGAAGGGATATTGCCTGCTTACCAATAAAAAACAGACAGTACTTTGCCAAAGGCAGACATGCAGGCTTGGCAATATCTTGCTTGTAGGAGGTGGTATGTGACTTCCTCCTTCACCTAAACTGTCCTTACCTTGTCCCACAAGTTTTTCTTTTTCTTTTTTCCTTTTCCTTTTTTTTTCTGGCCAGTATTAAAAATAGTGTGGCCAGTAGAACTAGGGAAGTGACTGTGGCTCTAAATTCAGTGCTGGAATCTGCACCTTGAATACTGTGTTCAGCTTTGGGCCCTTTACTACAAGAAGGACACTGAGGTGCTGGAGGGTGTCCAAAGATGGGCAAAAAGCTGTTGTAAGGTGTCTGGAGCATACTTATTAAAAAGAGCAGCTGAGACAACTTGGGTCTTTTAGTCTTGAGAAAAAGAGGATCAGAGGAGACTTTAATCATTCCCTACATGTAACTGAAACGAAGCTGAAGCAAGGCAGAGGTCAGTCTTGCAAGTAAACAAGTGACAGGACAAAAGGAAATGGCTTCCTTTATGTGTGTTGTGTGAAGGGAGGTTTAGATTGGACATTAGGAAAATATCTTTCACAGAAAAGGTTGTAAAGCATTGGAACAGTGTGCCCAGGGAAGTAGTTTTAGGACACAAGAGTAGTTTAAAGGACACAGAGATGTGGTGCTGAGGAACATGGTTTAGTGTTGACTTGGCAGTGCTCAGTTAATGGCTGGACTTGATGATCTTTAAGGTACTTCCAACCAGAATGATTTCATGACACTTGTTTTTTACTTTTCTCTATTGCATTGCAGGGGCTGGGAGTGGGGAGCAGTGAGCAAAGAGCTGGTGGATGCCTACGTTACTGGCTGCTCAATCCATCACAATATCATAAAAAAATACAGTTTGCATACACTGCATCTTCTGAAAATGACCCCACAGCATTCATGCATACATTTCCTTGTAATTCTCAGTCTTGGCTTTTGAAACTTTTGGGAGGAAATTGATACAGTCTTTTCAACAATTCCAGCTGCACACTTTCTGGATCACCCCATGGTCAGAAGTGACTGCCTAAGGCTGCTTCAGTTCATGGAGATGTAATCCTCCAGCGCAATGCAGCAAATTCTACACAATCATCTTTTCGTATCATTCTTCCATGTCCTCATGACTTCACATATGGTTTCTTCTCACAGCAGGATGTAGTAAAAAATCTTACTTGTAAGAGCCCAGTGCTGCATGGCACGCCATACACAGCTGCAACAGAAAACGTACTACATATGTAGCTACAATTAGAGACACAGCTACACAACGTACCCGTAATGATGACTAAGAAAAGAGCCACCTCACACCTTCCAGCACTTAGCTTCTACAAATGCTTAGCTTAGCCTCTATAAATGCTAGTCTTTACACGGGCTCTTGACCTGACGTGGTAGGTTGAGAGCTGAAATGGAGGTTTCCCAGGCAACTCAAATCTGTCTAGCAACCACCCATGTCAGCATGCCTAACAAGGTCATCACAGTATGTTTGCTATTTCCCATAGTATCATCTTGTTCCTTGGCAGCTACAGAAAACAGATGCACATGGTCCCTGCTCAACCTTGGCTCCTGGTGCCAGCAACCAGAAGCCAGCTGGACCTGCAATTCAACTTTAGACAGCCAGCAGCATTGGCCAATGCCGATACAACACACGGCAGGGAAAAGCTAACAGAAATGGTCCTTATTTGGTATGGATGTTAAATACTCTGTGGACCCGCTGCCTGGTGCTGTCTGGTCCTACCCATCCAGGTCTGACAGCAAGCATAATGTAAATCGGTTATTCGCAGAAGCATCTACAGAGAGAGCTTGAAGCATGTAGCAGAGCTAGTGGAGGGGCAAGTTCTGGAAAGGCTCAGCAATGACATTGTGGGGTATCTGCCACTCCTGAAACCTCTCCTTTGGAGTATGCAGTCACCTGGGGTCATCTTAATGATTTGCAGTAGGAATGTGAATAGGTACTTTAGCATGTAGTACCACCACAAAGAAGGTATCTAGCACAGCACGGCGGGTCAAGCCATGATAACTACTGCAGCCATTGTGAAACTTTTTATACCCTTTTAATTTAGCAATCATCCACAAACATAATGAGTGACTTTACACTTGCTTCTACAAAGAATTTTAGGCACTACACATTAAAAGACAGTTTTTCATTAAAAAAATCTATTTATGTTTAATAGGACCTATTAATAACTTTTTCATTTATTATATGGTGTGATTATTTTTAATTTTACAGCATTCCTGTTTGTCACCAATTTTTGTGTCTATAGAGGAAGTACATTGCATTAACACTAGCATCTTCATTACATAACAATGTAATAGAATTGGGGAAAAATTAGGTGGGAAGTAGTACACTATCTGAAAAAATAGCACTTTAACCTAGTCCAGAAGATCTACAAATTGAACTGAACTCATTGTCTTATTTTTTATATTCAAATTGAAGCAAATTTAAGTAATTGAAAGAAGACTGAAGAAATTCACCATGACTAGTTATGAGAACCCTTTCATAATAATGAGTGACACAAATATCTTTTGACATGTTAGGTATAGGTATTGCATCACCTGGAATTAGTTTTTAGGAATTACCTAAATGTGTATTAGGCATTGCATTATTTGTGCTAAGCTGCCATTTGTTCATTAGGCAAAAATAACCAAGTTTAACCTTGAATCCTATGAATTCTTCCTACCTGTCCCTGGTCTTCTGTAATTCCTGGACTTCCTAAACACCATATCGATAGCCAGAGAAGAGAGACTTCTACCTAGGTATTTTTAAATTATAAGAAAGAAGGTATTTGCTACTAGTACTTCCAAAATAAAACCTCCACTTGCTGTTGCAACAAAGTTTTTTACTGTTATCAATGAAATCCCTTTTTCTGTAGTTGCAGAAACAAAACAAAACAATAAAGTTTTTTAATGTAAAGGGTTGTTCTAATTAGAATAGGAATATTATGACAAATATATTGAGTTCATTCAGTAGCTGAGACTATTCATGGTGAAAGAGGAAAAAAAATAGAAAAGAATTAAACCAAAATAAAATCTGCTTGCTAATGTTAAATAGCCAAATACCAGTATTTGCATACCCCCAAAGGAGAGTTTTATCTCTCATTCATTGCTGTGATACGTGCAGGAGACACAATTCGAAGCAATGAAGACAAACACAAACACATAAAAATGGCTTCCATCTCATTTAACAGGTGCCTTTAAATAGAAAATTCTGCAAACAGATCACTCTGTGATTTTTTTCTCAGGCAGTCTCTGAAAATAAGCCCTTGAGAAAATCTCAGATTGCCAAAAGGATTTGATTTTACTATTGTTCAATAGAATTTTACTTTCAAATTAGGCAACACAGTCCTTTTTAAAACTAGTGAAATAATAATTTATCTCATCATCTGACATCAAAACAAAGGTCTGGGGTAGCTCCCTAAGAAGAGATACAAATCTTTAGCATAGCAGGCTCATACCAGTATGAGCAAAACACTAGCAAGAAAACAAAGGAAAAAGAGCAAAACTGTAGAAAAAAAAAGCTACTTCCCATTGCATATTTATTTAGTTAGTTTGAAAAAAAATGAATAAAAAAGTCAAAATTATTTGGAATAATATCATTGATCTACCACATCACTGAAACATTAAGTATTGGTGGCCATTTAGATTAAACAGAGAATATGATTTTATGTTTGGAGGCAGCTAGGTTGTTATCAGGATTATTTCCACACTGACTCTTGAAGACTGTTTACCAGTTATCAATAATATTGGCAGTCAAACTATTTTACTCCATCCAAAGCTTCTTTAAGAGGATTGAACAGTACAGTAATATTCTAGAATGCATTTTACCATTTGTCTTTACTGTACTAGGACTTCATACCCTCATAGCCTCTGCTACCTCCACTGCAATCAATACTTTAGCTTTTGATCAATATAGAAAGTAAATCAGAGCAAAAAGTGCCATTTGGCTTGGGTAATAGTGTTGTACAGTAACAGTGTGACTCCAGGATTTCATGACCTGCACAGCTTCCACTTTGATTTTGACTTAAAGGGAGTTTTGATCCAAAAAAGCTCCAAATCTGATTCATTCCACCTACTTGAAATGGTACCACAGTTAGTATCAACGGAGAAGCTTGACCTAAATACCTTCCAGTTTAAAGAAATCTGAGTGTCAATACATTTGTTTTTATGGGAACTTTCTGCTCTAAGGGACCTGAATCAAGCAGATCCTTGAAGTAGAATTACCTTTGTCTCCCTTGTCTTCTTGAAGTGAGCACATCAAATGATACTTGGTTTTCATTCCCTTAAGGTATGTTTTACTAGAATAACAATAAAACAAAACAAAAGCAAAAAAAACCCCAAACAACAACAACGAAAAAAAAACCCTAAACAAAACAAAGCCCCAACACAACATATAACTCTTAAAACACCAAAAGTCTGAACTGCTGGGTGAAACTTGAAATGCTTGTAAATAAATCTATCCCTGCTCGCTATT
>VWYK01021158.1:79509-104702 GCA_013399775.1 Semnornis frantzii | reverse complement strand
GATTGTGCCTACCCAGGTAAAGGCATCTAGAGTTGAAGACCTAAATGTTCAGATTGTAGGAGTGTGTTATCCTGGCAGGTAGAAGTTGAGCCTCACCTGACTCTCCCTGGTAGTCTTTCTTGGGGAAGTAAATGGAAGTAAAGAAAGGCACCATGTAAATGTTCTGTTTACTCCAGGATCAAGTGGATCACTTGCTGGCTCTGAAGATCAAAGCCTGCTCTCTCAACTCCAAGCTTTCTGCCCAGGAAAAGAAAACCATCCTGACTGACTTAGCAAGTGAGAAGCCCCAAGTAAAGCTCCTGTACATCACCCCAGAGATGGCAGCTGCCTCTTCCTTCCAACCTACCCTGAACTCTCTGGTGAGCCGAAACCTCTTGTCCTACCTGGTCATCGACGAGGCTCACTGCGTCTCCCAGTGGGGACACGACTTCCGCCCCGACTACCTGCGGCTGGGCACCCTGCGCGCCCGCGTCCCCGGCACGCCGTGCGTGGCCTTGACTGCCACTGCCACCAAGCAGGTCCAGGAGGACATCGTGGCAGTGCTCAAGCTAAAGCAACCACTTTCCACGTTTAAGACTCCTTGCTTCAGGTCTAACTTGTTCTACGATGTGCAGTTCAAAGAGCTCTTGACCGATCCGTATGCCAACCTGAAGGATTTCTGTCTGAAGGCACTTGAAGTGAAGAACACCCCTGGGGTAGGTTTTATATTTGGGGAAGAAGGCTAAACCTAACAATTTGCCCTCGTGGTCACTGGCCTGCCAGTGGTTGGTATGGCCTGACAGGTCCTTGGCAGGGAAGGAAAAAGTCCCTGGAAAGAAAGTGCTCCTGTATGTTTTTTCAGTTCCTCTGAAGGTGCTCCACTGTATTTTTTTTTCAGTTCCTCTGAAGGTGCTCCACTGTNTCCTCTGAAGGTGCTCACCTGTATTTTTTTTTAGTTCCTCTGAAGGTGCTCACCTGTATTTTTTTTTAGTTCCTCTGAAGGTGCTCACCTGTATTTTTTTTTAGTTCCTCTGAAGGTGCTCACCTGTATTTTTTTTTAGTTCCTCTGAAGGTGCTCACCTGTATTTTTTTTTAGTTCCTCTGAAGGTGCTCACCTGTATTTTTTTTTAGTTCCTCTAAAGCAAGTAGAACTTGGAGGCTGTGTTCCTTTCAGAAGTCTCCTCAGAATGGAGTTGGTCTAAAAGAAAATGGAGTAGGAACATGTGACTGGCATTTTGTCACATCCCAGGCAATCATTCTGTGAGTGTGTTGTGCTCTTTTAGTGTGGTGAGAGTGAACAGAAGCCTTTAGAATGTTGTACTGAGTTTCCTGCTCTGATTCCCCCTGATAATAACTCTCAGCAACTCAGTTGTAGCACCTGAGTTTATCTGTAAGGTGGAGGGGAGACTTCTTGCCTTGTGCCCACTGAGAAAGGACTAGGGGACCATAACTGGTCAGTGTTAAGGAAGATGTTTTTGATTTACTTCAGTGCTGCAACAGCATCTTTCAGCTGCTGGATAATCAGCTTGGCGATGAGATGAGCTTTAGGCCTCCCTCCTGTCCCCACCATACTAACAGCTGCAGCTTTCAGACAGTGCCATGGACTTTCTCTCCATCTGCCCAGGTGTACTGTGGCTGTGGCATTGTGTACTGCAGGACCAGAGATGTGTGTGACCAGCTGGCCATTGAGCTGAGCTACCGCGGAGTGAAAGCCAAGGCCTATCACGCAGGTATGGGAAGCTCCATCTCCAGCTACTGAGACATGGAGGTCACCTTTCAGGTCTGAGTTGGGGCTACCTACAAAAGAGCTTTCTAGGCTAGGTCTGCAATGCATCTGATGCTCACAAATCAGGTCTGTGATGAGGTTCAGGCTGGATATTTCTTCACAGAGTTATCAAACACTGGAACAGGCTGCCCAGGGCAGTGGTGGGGTCACCATCCTTGGAGGTACTTAAAAGATGAATGGATGTGGTGCTTGGGGATGTGGTTTAACCACAGTGGCTTAGCAGTAGTAGTGGGATTATGAGCCATAGGCAAGTGCATGGACTTGGTGATCTCAAAGGTCACAGTAGTTCTGTGGTTCTATGGAGGTGTGAGGCCTTTGTGGGAATGGCATTCCCTTTACTCCAGAACTGTTGGTTTTGTTGGATCTTGCATGGCCTAAATATAACAACTGCTCTTATCCCAGGGGAGATGTGAGTTTTCCTCTTTGGAATAGAAACAGCTGCTGCTGACTTCTGCATGATTGCAGGTCAGTTTAATCATGGGCAGAGAGGAGGATGTGCATCAGTCAGCTTTAGTGAGTGGGTTGGCTCGCAGAGGGGGAATGGAGGAGGAGGAAAATCATCTTGTTTCTTTTATTTTTGACATTTTATTTTTCTTTTTCTATGTTGTTGTGTCCTTCCTTCTTTTTTTTTTCCTTCCCAGGACTGAAGGCAGCTGAGAGGACTTCAGTCCAGAATGAATGGATGGAGGAGAAGATCTCAGTTATTGTAGCAACCATCAGTTTTGGAATGGGAGTAGACAAAGCGAACGTCAGGTGTGTGAGGCTGAATGCTGTGCACCACCACAGCCTGAAATCTGAGCAGTGGGAAGGGAAAGCCTCATTCTCTCTGTTACCTGATACATCTGACACAAATATCTGCTTAACACTTGCTAAACCCCACAAAAAACAGAGCTGGAGGTTTTTTATCTTAGAAGCAGCAAAAACAAACTGGGAAGGGTTTTGTAAAGAGATTAAAAACAAGACACCAGAGCTCCTCTTTGCCAGTCAGCTTCAAACCCAAGAAAAATGGAGGAATGCTTATTTTTTTTTGCCACACCCTCCAGGCTTTCAAATTGAGCCATCTTGATGCAATCACAGCTGTCCCTTTCACTTCCCTTAGTGCAATATTTGCTGTCAAAAAGCAGTGGGAAGAAAATCTGCACCTAAAATAATTCCTACACCCTCTCCTAAAATAGGCAGAGCCAGCTTTTTTTAGACCTCTCCTTTTGCATTGCATTAGGGGGGAAGAAAGAAGCAGTTCACAAACGCAATAACCATATAAAAATACTACTCCAGTTCAAGGACAGAAACTTTACACATGGTTTCAATTGCTGTTCCTCTGGGGAACCATAATTACTCTGTGTTGCTAGAATTCCTTCACTGCAGTGTAGCTGTGCTGAGTTAGTGTTGTGAGCTGTGATCACTTAGTACAGGGATCACTGGGGTGCAGCTCACACACTTCACATAGTCTTGATCTTTGCTCTGAAATCCATACAAAGCAATTGCTCTGGACACTGTGGGAGAGGAGCAGGACATCACTGAGACAGTCACAGCAGTCCAGAAATGAGCCATCCTTCCTGTGCTGCCAGATAGCAGGATCCTGTAGCAGGAGCAGGCTGTTTTACTGCTTGATGCACATTACCCAATGGAGAAATGAGAAGTCTGCTGTATTAATGATCTGCTGAAACCACTCTGCCCTGTTCAGTGCAGCAGTCATTTAAAAAAGGCAGAGTAACTGAAGTGCAAAGGGCTGGCTGAGAGTGAAATACAGCTGAAATATGCTTGGGATGTGGTTAGTTTCCAAGGAGTGGAGTTCAAATAACTCTTTACAAGATGTCCTTTAACAGTTTGCCAGGCCATTATACTTGAGCCCAGGCAACAAGGCACTGCTGGCCTTGGTGTGGCACTGCAAAGCTAAGATCACTCTGTGCTGGCAGAGTTCTGAGTTCTCAGTGTATGTTATCAGCTGAGATCAGGTCTGGCAAGTTCTGGAGGTGACTCTTTGAACAAAAAGGAAAACAGAGGTGTCTCTTTTCCTGATGGAATCTGTTCCTCTGTCCTCACTAATTCAGTTTTGTTTGAGATTATTTATCAATCCCTTCAGTAAACTTCCTGATGGGGATTAAATGTATAGGGCTCTGATGCTTCCTGCCTGGCCTGTTCCTGGAGTGTTTCTGTTTGGAGAAATGTATTTGCTTGCTTTTCTCATTTAATCTTTTGCCTCGCCTGTATGCATCATACCTGCCTCTGGAGCATGCTGGTTTTGAGGCAGACTGGTACTTAAAACATTGGCAGAGTTACTGTGGTATAAAATCCTCTCACCACAGTTATAAAACAAATTGTTGAATGTTCAGGTACAAGCACATTTAAAGCAGTCTTGCAGCAATGTGTTAAACCTTCCTTCAGAGATTACATTCAGTTTAGTAATGCTTCATAGTCCATTTGCTGGCTGGGAAAGGTGTCCTCATCTACAAGTGAGCTTGATGAGAGAGAATTTGCCATGCAGGCTTTGGTGGCAAAGAAGTGTCTTTGTAAAATTCAGCATTTCAGTTTGGAATCTGTAATGTTCAGGTTGTGTTCCACAAAAGAAATAGCAGTTTACTTTTTTTGGGAGGTGGGGGTGTTTTGTTGGTTTTTTTTTTTTTTTGTTTGGGTTTTTTTTTGTTTTAATTTTAATAATGCTGCATTTTATGGTCAAATCTCCCAAAGTTCTTACATCAATGTCCTCATTCTCCATAGCTGTACAATTGGCTGCACATTTGGGATACTCATGTGCTCCTTCTTTTCCATCCATTTGGAACAACATCCTGCCCATATTTTCCTCAGCTGTGTTTGTTTTCTTACAGCTCTGCTGCTTTCCTTTTGTCTTGTGTAAAGAGGACTTAGATTTCCATGAGGCAGATCCTTTGCTCTGCTGAATCCTCTGTCTTTTATGGGTTTGCTGCCCTGTTTTTTACTGATTTTGATATCCACAAACAACACAATAAGAAACCTGCAGGCTTATGTTTGCTGTTCTCTTATCACATGCAGATTTGTGGCCCATTGGAATATTGCTAAGTCAATGGCTGGATATTACCAAGAGTCTGGCAGAGCTGGAAGAGATGGGAAGGCATCTTTCTGCCGCCTCTACTACTCAAGGAATGACCGGGACCAAGTCAGCTTCCTGATTAAGAAAGAGCTCTCCAACATCCAGGTAAGATGTGCAGAGCAGCATCCACCTGCCTAGATCCACTGCCTTTGCCTCTTTGCCTGCAGTGACCTCTGAATGTGCAAAGATGAGTTTTTCTGGGTCTCAAGCTAGCTGTAGCCCTCTTCTAAGGCAGAGCAGAAAGGGGTGAAGGAGGGAAAGGGAAAGGACTTCCAGCTCTATACAGAGGAGTGTGGGTGAGCAGAAATCTGGAGGAGGAACAGGATGCTGTACTTGATAGCCATATTCACAGAATCACAGGACAGAAGGGACCCCAAGGATCATCTGTTCCAACCTTCCTAGGTGGTAGTGTAGCTGAAATGAGATGGCCCAGCAGCACCCTGAGAGTCTTAAAGCTGCCCAGTGTAGGGGAATCCACTGCTGCTCCTGGGTGACCAGAAGGGTTGGATTTGGTTATCACTAGAGTTACTTTATCTCTTTATATTTAAATGGAAGACTATAACTGCTGTCCTCATTTACTTTCAGGAAAAAAAAGGCACCTTGAAAGAGTCTGACAAAGCTGTGATGACAGCTTTTGATGCCCTTGTGAACTTCTGTGAGCAGCTGGGGTGAGTGCACTTCTTTCAAGCACTGGTTAATGTTGGGGAAAACATGTCCTACCCCTTCTGAGGCACTGTGAGGGCTGAGATCTTGCACCTCCAGGAGAAGGAAAACATTGAATGAATCAGATGATGTTTTGCTGTCTGGGCTGAGGAAAGTGTCCCTGAGACATCTCTCACTCCCACTTCTGAGTTAATTGAGATGTTGGTCTTGGAGCCTGATCCAGTGATATGATGATGTTAAACTCTTAAGTCCTCTGGCTGTAGATTTCATTATGCTATGTCTTTGATGATGGGATGGCTTAGTTACATTTGCTTTTCTTTTGACTTTCCTCCTTCACTACATCTGAGGAAACAGGCAGCCTAATCAGCACGGGCTGGAAGCATTTAGGGTGAATGTCTCTAAATCTCCAGGGCTCCACTCTGCAGAGCACTGAGCACCTCACTGAAGGAGCTGATGGTGCTTTGACTCTTTCAGGAACAGGCCCAAATTATGGACATACCCAATCTAAATGCAGAGCAGCAACCACAATGTGGATTGCTCAGGTTTAGTTCTGACTTGTAAGCTGTAATTGTTCTAACTGCTGCTCTGTGCTGGGGAAGACATCAAGGCTGTCATCTGGCTGGTTAGAGAGCAGTCCCTGCTCACTGCCTGAACATGGGCAACATGTGTCTGGCTTTCAGGTCTGCATTTTGTTTCACTTTTCATGCCTGTGTCTAGGGCAACTCTTCCAGTGTGAATTTAACATGTGCTGCTTTTCTTATGCCTTGGTGAGCATGCTCTCTCCATGTGGTCACACCTGGTAAACAAATGCTCTTTTTATGGGGTTGCTCTGGGGAGGTCCTGCTTGTACTGAGCTATGGCAGAACACTGAATCAGGCAGCATTTGCAGGAGCACTTCTTTGCCCAAAGTCAGGGTGATTCTGGGATGCAGCTACTAGGAGGCTTCTTCTGTAAGAGTTTGATCCACTTACTTGGCTAAGTAGCTCTGCTCTTCTGGTGTGTGTTGCCAGCTCACAGCAAGAGCAGACAGATGGCTCTTTGTGTCTGGGGTTTGTGTAATCCGAGAGGCAGCTCTGTCGATCTGGGGAGATGCTAACCTCAGGAAGTCTAGCAATCTATTTCTCCTTGATTCCTAATCTGCCTATCAGCAGAGTGAGTTTTTTAGATAGTCCTGTCTTGTAATGGACATTAGTGCCATGAAAATTGGGATCACTGAACTGGTCTTGCTTGCACAAGGCAGAAGCAGTAAGAGGACATTTCAGGGTAGTGTCCCAGTGAGGCCCAGCTCCATGTAACCATCCTACAGCATCTCCTACTCATGCATACTGTAAAGAGCCTGACTGCTCTCTGGAGTCAGGACCTTCTGTGGAGCTGCACTGCAGCAATGAGACAATAATGGAGCAAGGACAGAGAAAAAAACATTCTGCATTTGCTCAAATGGGTAGTGATGGAAAGAAGGTTTCACTAAGTAGAGATTTCTGTAGGGAAATGTCATTGGCCTAATTAGAAGCCACTTATCTCCCTTACTTTGTCTTCCCTCCCCCAGTTTGGTACATTCTTTCTACTGTGTAACAAAGCAAATGCATCCTGGATTCACATATTGCAGCACCACTGGCTGGCTTCCCTGCTCAGAAGTGTGCAGGAGGCTGAGGTGCTGTGGATGGGAACAACCACTTCTCATTTCTTTTTTAACATTTGTAATTACTGCAGCTCTTTTCACTAGCCAAACAGTGACAGCAAACCTGAACCTCTGACCTTGCAAGGTTCTAAATAAGAACAAATAAAGACTTGTACACTGCCAAACAAGTTTTTGCATAGTATATTTAGGCTATTGTCTGAGTATGACAGGAGAACAATGGTATAAGCTGTTTTGAGAGAGTGGGTTTAGAAGAAGCTTTTGCTGGTCAGAGTTTCCTTTTGCTCAATTGCAAGATGGGGAAAACCCCTCAGATAACTGCAGCAGAGGATGACATCTTAATCAATTTTAGGTGGTGGTTGACCATTTGCCACCTCTAGCCTGTGGTCTTGTTTGAAAGATGAAAATCAGGCAGTGGTGAGTTGACTTTGGCATGTGGCTGCTTGTGCAGTTCCTGAATCCAGCCAGCCTTGGGTACTGAGTTTGTTATGGACTTGCAGAACAACTCACTGGCATTGGTGCTCTGCTCTTCATGCAGGGAGGTTGCATGGAGAGAAATAACCACCCAGAGAGTAGAAGATGGGAAAGTTTTCTATGAACAGCACAATCAGGTTGAACTGATTCTTGCTTAGTGGCTGCAGGGCTCCAACTACTGCATCTCAGCCCCACTGTTCATGAACCACTACCGTCTTTGCCTTGGAGATGAGCAGCACCCAAAGATGGCAGCAAATAAGATGAGAGCAATAAAAACAAGACAGAAGATGCCAATCGCTACTAGCCCTCCAAGAGCCCAGTCACTTCTTGTAATCAGGCTCTTTAGGTCTTCCAGAGCTGAGGATGCCTCTTGTACTGGTGACATGGTGGCTTCCACCCTGCTGGAGGTAGACAAGAATAATATCAGGTGTTGGTGCATCCTGCCTGTTCTTTGAGCCTCAGTCCTAAAATGACTGTAGGCATCCCTCTTCCAAAAGGGAGAGAAATAGGAGCATGAACACAGAAAAAAGATAGCCAAGGTCAGTTTCACAGTCAGATCTAGAGATGTAAAGAGGAAAGCTTCTGGCTTCATGAGATTTTGGCAGTTGAGATTTATTTTAATCACAATTTATTGATATTTTATATAGTGCCTCTCCCAGTATGTTCAGTATGAACCCTTCATCTCTGTCAGCTCTACAGCCTGTACATGACCCACAGGTATTCATAGGGAGAACTTGCTTGATCCTTAAAAGGAAGCTGGGCACTTAAACTCTTGAGTTGAACACAAACAAACAAACAAAAAAAACCAACCCAAACAAACTTCCCAGCATCAGTAAGCAAAGATCTTCACATACAACTTGTTGCTCCACAAGGCTTACAACAGCCTAGTAAAAAAGATCTCCCATTAACAGTGCTTGCTGTGGCCACACTTTGCAGGAGAAGCACAATTTTGCCTCCCATGAAGTACTTTGGTTCAGCAGTAATTAAAGTTGGGATCTCCATGGGTTCTACACATTTGCTCTTTCACTGTTACTTTACATAATGGTTATTAGCTTTCTGAAGAACATCCAGTACCTCTTTGCAAGCTTCTTGTGGTTTTACTAAAGCTTCTTTGCTTCCCAAGGGAAAAGATGGATTATTTCTCCTGCTTTCTCTCAAATAGGACTGTATAGATGTGATACAAGAAGAGATCTTGGTTATTTTTGACTCTGACTTGTTGCCCCTTATATCTGTATCCTTAATTCTGTAAGGAAAAGGTTAGTCATGAGCAGCAGGCTTCATCCTCAGTAAGTCACATCTGACTAGGAGCACAAGCTCACTGTTCAGTCTGAAGTCTTTGTTTCTTTCTCAGCAGCCAAATGTATTCAGTTCATGAGTGGTTTTCTGGAATGATGGCAGATCATCAACAGGAATTCAGGACATGAAAGCTGTTCTGGAAAGCTTCCTTCACCTTTAGGAAGGGGACACCTAAAATTGAGTTCTGCAGTTCCAAAGGCAGCAGCTCCGTGTACGCCCTAGGAAACTCCTTTCCCTTTTGCTAACCCCAGTTAATATCCTGAAATAATTGAGCTGTGTGTGATTTTATAAATACCTGAAGCTGTTGTGGATGCTGCTTCTGGTTCGTCCTGTGTACCCTCTTCAAGAGGTCCTGGTGGTGAGGGACCCCCTTAGTGCTGCTGGTGACTTAGAAAGCTGATGTGGAAGGTGCCTGTTTGCACTGCAGTAAATCATTAACAGGTGACTTTCCTGCAAAGGTGTGGCTAATCAAAGGCCTTGAGCCTAGCTCAGAAAACCTATTTCAGCTGTCATTCAGACAAGAGTTGTGGCTCTTCAGCCTGGAGAAGGCTTCCAGGAGACCTTGTAGTAGCCTTCCAGTATCTGAAGGGGGCTACAGGAAGGCTGAGGAGGGACTATTGACAAGGTCTTGTAATGCCAGGACAAGGGGCAATGGGTTTGAACTGGCAGAGGGGAGATTGAAAGTGGATGTTAAGAAGTTCTTTGCAGTGAGGGTGGTGAGACCCTGGCACAGGTTGCCCAGGGAGGTTGTGGCTGCTCCCTCCCTGGAGGTGTTCAAGGCCAGGTTGGATGAGGCCTTGAGTGACCTGTACTAGTGGGAGGTGTCCCTGCCAATGGCAGGGGGTTGGAATTAGATGATCCTTGAGGTCCCTTCCAACCTTACCATTCTATGATTTTATGGTTTTATCCACTGGTGTACCTGCTAAAGGTGGTGGTGGTGAAAAGAGAACTTTGTTTCCTGGATCCTGGCCAAATGTGTATTGTAAGCTCTACTAGGAAACAGCCATATCTAAAATGATATGATGATTGCCCTCCAGTCCAAACTTCATCATGACAGCTGAGGTGGATTAAACTCATGACATAGCAGTGTGAGGCTGTTAGCTGCAATAAAATTGCCTGCTTGTTGTGTTCCTCGCTGAAGAAGACCAGAGGGATGGTGCTGGAGAGAGATGGGAGGGGAAAAGGAGGAGAGCAAGGTGTGTGCAGCTATGTAAAAGGCAACTTGGTTGTCACAAGCCAAGCAAATCACTTTGAAACTAGAGGGATAATGTTACAGAACAGAAGCTATTCCATTAAGTCATCAGTAGAACTTTCACCACTTCTGCTGGAGAGCCTCTGGCCTCACTGTCTCTGGAGAGGAGCTGTTTCACCCCTGGTATCATCAGGACCAAAGTGCCCTGCATTTCCCTCCAGGCTCACTCAGGCTTTCGCAGAAGTTGCTGTATTTGAAGGAATCTTCCCTTAATCTCTGCTCTTCTGAATCTCCCTCTTTCAAAGAGAGAGATCCTCCTCTTGTTGAAAGAGAGGATTCATCCTCACTAGTGCTCAGGGCACTCCAGGTCCCTTTCTCTGGGTAATGACTGAACCCCAAAACACAAAAGGTTGTGTGAGTGCTGAGCAGGGACCCAGAGATTGGCAGGTTTGTAGTGAAAAAGTGAAGAGCTGCAGTAAGCTGGGGATTTGCTGGGATCTTTCAGGCCAACCTGATTTGTTGCATGCAAGAGGGCAGCAGCGTCTCCCCAGCCCAGACAAGCAGTTGCCATACCCAATGGAATAAGCTGGCCAGGAGTAGTGCAGCTGAGTGCAGTGGCACAAACTGATACAAAGCAGCACCATTAAGCCTGGGGGGTCCAGGCAAGTTTGTAGAAATCAGGTCAGGGATTTCTCTTCTATGTGGTGGCTGCTTCTCTGCTTCTTCCACCTGCTTCTTTCTCTAGAGAGCTGCTTCATTTTGTCTTCATTTTAAAAACACTGCTGTGTTGATTTTGTTTCTAATTCAGGAACTTAAGAGTGACAGAGATAAGCCAGGAGCCACTTCTCTTGTCCTCTTTGCTGGTATCTGTCAGTGGTTCAACTTGTAGCACCACTGGGAGTCATGTAGCTTTTCCTGTTGAGATAAGGCCTGGCAGCTTGTTCTTGGTGACAGCAACCTGTCAGTCTTTGGTATGTTTCCAGCCTGCTGAGCTTCCTCCTGCCTGTTAGCACAGCCTGGTTCCATGCTGCTGAAACATTTCTCAATGGGACTCTGTTAAGTCCTGTAGCTGGCACCGTCTGGCACGGGCCAGGAGAGAAAGGAAGCTTTGTTCTGTCAGTTCTTATGGCTTAGATACAGAAACATCTTTTAAGTCTGTCTCCTGCAAGAGACCTCCAATGGCACCTTGATTGCCACATGTCTGTAAGAGAGAGGACCAAAGACATCTCTGTCAGGTCAGTGTGATGCATCTCTGAACATGGATCAGAATGAACTGGTGCCATGCTGGAGCTCATCCTCTCCCAGCACATTGTGTGGGAGGGAAAGCTCTGGGACAGCTTAGCCAAGGCCAGAGTTTTGTTAGCCTCAGTATATCTGTGCATGACCAGCTCATGTCAGTGCAGTCTTCTATTGGCAGTTGTCAAGTTGGGGGCTCAGATATTTCCTTTCTAAGGAACATCTTCATCTGCTGCTAAAAAGCTGTTTGCTTTTGGTTTTTTTCTCTACTAATTTAAAAGTAACATTGGTAGTCTGAGGATTATTTCTTTATCTGAATTTTTAGATTAGTCTCTGTAGAGCTGCCTGTGGATGCATTCTGGTACAAAAAAGGCAAAAATACCTAAATCTAGCTGCTTTGCAAAAAAAAATAAGTGCATTAAATACACAGTAAACTTCTGATATAAATGTGCTTTTTAATAATCTGGGGGCAGGCATCAGAGAAAAGAGGTTTCTTTACAAAGCTTCCCATTTTTTGTCTCCCTTCTGATGTGTGCAGAATATTTCCAAGCCCACTGTTTAAAAAAAGTGGTGATTCTTTTCTCTCCAGCTGGATGCTGGCTCTGCTATGTACATGTGTAAGCCCTTTGGCTCCTCTGCACTTATCAGTTGGGATACAAGGGTAGAAGATGACTTCCTCTGCATGCATGTAACTTTTAATCTCTTCTCATAAGGTTGACTTGTTTCACATGTGGGGCCCCCAGGCCAGTAGCTGACAGTTGGTGCAGCATGATGCTCTTCTGCTTGGCTGTCCCTGTTGTGAAAGTTGTGGCCTGTGCCATGGCCTTGTCCTCCCATAAATCCCTTCCTCGAGTTCACCGAGGTGTAAACCAAACATACACAGTGGCTGCAGCATGGAAAAGGGATTTATTTGCACTTGTTAACTTCAGCCACACAGCCCCTTCTTGGCTCTGCTTTGCCACAGTGCCTGCTGTCAGCTCCTGCATGAGCACCCCATAGTGTCTGTCATTCCTCCCAAGTGCCTTTGTGTATGCTCGTGGACACACCTTAGGCATATTGCTTGTGCCCACTAAAACACAGTGCAGGGAGTCAGGTACAAGTCACTCAGGCCAGGACAGGGATTTGTTCATCTCTCTAGCTCCTGTGCTCTGTAGGGACCATTCACCTGCAATGATCAGAGGAGCAGAACCATGCAGGGAGCACTGTTAGCAGCAGAATGATGAAATTAAGTTCTAGCTTGATGAGTTTCTCCCTTTTGCCTTCATCTTTCTGTTTACAAAAGGTATTGCACATGGTCTGATCTCTTTCTCTTTGGCAATTTCACAATATGGTGATGCTGATGAAATAAAGCAGGGAGCATTTGCTACCAGCTGTACTCAGAGCCTCAGCTGGCATGCCTGGGTCAGAAGGTCCATGACTTGTTTTCAGCACACATCTCACCTAAGCATATCCACGACAGGTGGGTTTTGAAAGAGCAGGTTTGAGTTCAATCCAAGATGTACTGGCCATGTGGACTTCCCAGTCCCATTGATGGGCTTTGTTAGCACCCAGCACCATCCTTCAGGATTAGCCACTTGAGAAGTGAGCATCTGGCAGTGTGCATGTTCTCTGCCCTGGTCTGTGGCTCCGTGTTCACAAAGGGAGTCCTCAGCTGGCCCAGTGGCAAGGCTGTCACTGGGCAAGCACAGAATGTCTGTCTGCTCAGCAGCAGGTGTCCATGCACCCCTACCCCAGCCCAGAAGAGGGAGATGGTGATGGTAAAGTAGCATTACCTCTCTGGTCACACCACAGAGCCCATTGGTGGCTGTCACAGAAAGGAGGGATTCCATGCTGTGATTTCTGCTCCTCTGAATCATACTAATAACACAGTTGCTGCCAATCCCAGTGAGCTAGTGTGAAAGGTCATTCTCACAGGACTGAGTCATGGTGTCCACGGATGTCCCTGCTGGTAGATTGTGTCACCTCTTCATGAATGGGTAGCTGGGCGGACTTGGGTCTTCCTCCGCCTGTGGTTGGCATGTCCATCACAGCCACAGCAGCTGTAGCAGCAGCAGCTGCAGGCAATGATCATGAGCAGCAGAACAGTAGCTGGAAAGAGAGGTGAAGGATCATCATAGAATCATTGAGGTTGGAGAAGACTTCTAAAGTCATCAAGTCCAACCTCCCACCCAACACTGTGACCACCTCCCTCCATGCCCATGTCCCATAGCAGTCAGAACAGAGCAACCCTTATGTCTTCTGCAAGTTGTTTGGTGAGCAGGAGAATGAGCAAAGCCTGGTTTCTTGATGACCTTTTCTTTTTTTGATTCCCACCTTCCTCATTCTAAGTTCTTGCTCCCTGTATTAGTTATCCATTTAACCTGGACAATCATCTTGAGCTATGTACCAAACCACATGGGGGTACATCTTGACCTATCTAATGGGGGAGTTGTTTCAGAGATGACAAGCAGTAAGTGAGAGCTCTGTGCCTGGCAAGGATGGAGATCCAGCTCTCCCCATAGCTGTCAGAAGCAACTCAAGAAGATCTGGTTAGTCAGACTGGCAACTGCAGATCTGAGGAGTGTGTGCAGTGTAGCCTTCAATGAGGACAGATACTCATGACTGGGTTGGCTTTAGTCTTTTTTCTGGATCTAGCTTGAAAACATAAGACACTTCAAATGCAGAGTTTTGCTTCCCAAAGCAGTGAGCTGCTGTTCTACACTAGATCAAGATGGGAGGTGTTGGTTTATCTGGAGTAGAAAAGGATGACAAGTTTGATCCTGCAGAACATGCACAACTGCATGAACATGCACGTGTGTGTGTGTGTGTGTGTGTGCACATGGGCCTTGGAAGTCTGCAGCTGGGCTGCCAGGTTAAGGGAACTAGGAACCAGCTGTAGGTAAGAAAAACACAAAGCAGGTGTGCCCTTCTGAATTCCAGCCCAGGGAGGAGTGTCCAGGCTGGATCCACACCCTTCCTTTTAGCTAGGAGCGAAGTATGCCTCTCTGAGGGAGAGAGCCTGCCTGCCTTCCTGCTTCTTTTCCCATTGTCTAAACAAATTTCACCCCCTTGGTCCAGCAGATGTTTGTTATTCCTTCCATACCATCCCACAGAGCAGCAGGAGGGATCTTGCCATTAACAGAGGAGAATAAATAGGCCTATCTGAAGCATCCTGGCTTGCACTGAACTAAGCACAGGGATGACACCAAAGTCTCAGATTTCAAATCTCTTCTGTGGCTGTGAGATGCCCTGATACCACTTGTTGTAAACTATCTCCTATGCATCAAAACATTGCAGCAGCTTTGGCTTGGTTAAAATACTGCTGTTAAAAATAATGCTTAAATATGAGAGCTTTGGAGAAAGCTCTGCTGATACCTGTTGTGCTCTGTGTGTATGTAAAGATACACACTGAGTAGTAAAAACTAGACCTAGGAATCAAACTAGGCCTCTGAGCACAGCTGCCAACAACAGCAGCAAAGATTGTGGAGCAAGCTGCCCCTGTAGAAGAGAAGAGACATTCAGACAGCCCCACTGCCTCCACCAAACACTCACCAATAAACAGAAGAACCACACAGAAGGACACAATCTCCACCGGGTCAGCCTTGGGCAGTCTCTGGAGCTTAAGGAGAAGCTTCTCACCAATGGTTTGCAGTTCCTTCAGGAAGCCTTCAGAAGACATTCTGCCTCAACCTTTCCAGGCTTTAAGCTGTAGAAGAACCAAACAGAGTGAATCTTTTCACTGACTAATGCTAGGAAGCTGCCAACCTTCTTATAGAGGTGGTGATCACAAGGAAAACAAGTTTATCTGGTCTCAGTCCTTGCTCCCAGTAGCTAAGGTGGAGGACTATTAATTGTCTGCCTGTTTTGGCACTGTTTTAATTTCAAAATCTGCCTTTGTGGGTGCTTTTGTGAGCTGCACTGTTGAGCAAAGGCAAAAGAGTGTTTCTTCTAAAGGGACATTTATTTCAGCAGGCACAGAGATAAAACTGGACAGTGTCTGCCCTCTTGGCTTCCACCCAATGAAAGGATCTTTGTTGTTTTTCCAGTTGTGTTAACTTGTCTCCCAAAAAGGAATTTAGTTCTAACTGGACTTGAATTCCAGGTGCTGAACTCCAGTGATACAGAGTTTTTCAGTTGTTTGTTACTAACATAAAATAGATTCCCTTGAAGACTTCTTGCTCTTTCATCTACAAACAGCCCCTTCCAAAATGAAGTCACTTAACTGCAATACCCATGGTAGTGTTTTATCAACCAGTTTTAGTGAATGGTAAGAGAGAACACTAAAATCTCTGTTCCCTGGGGACACCTGGATCCTTTTCAGGCTCTCATAGATGAATGCAAGTGGTGCATAGTAAGGTAAATGGAGCTTTTTTTTCTTTTAAGTCATTGTTCTAATGAAGCAATTTATGAATTGAGCAGTGGATGTTTGCCCACCACTGCTGGTAATGAGAACAGCAAAATCCCCTGGATCTGTTGGGGAAGTATCACAAAGATTGTGTTGGGTTGGAAGGGACCCTTCAAAGGTCATCTTGTCCAACCCCCCTGCAGTCAGCAGGGACACCTCCAACTAGATCAGGCTGCCCAGGGCCACATCAAGTCTGACCTTGAATGTTTCCACAGATGGGGCCTCAGCCACATCCTTGGGCAACCTGTTCCAGTATTTCACCACTCTCATTGTGCAGAACATCCTTCTGCTGTCCAAATGAAATCTGTACTGCTTCAGTTCCTAACCATTGCCCCTTGTCCTATCACCAAAGGTCCTTCTAAACAGTTCCTCCCCAGCCTTCCTGTAGGTCCTTTTAAGATATTGAAAGGTAGCTCTAAGGTCTTCCTGGAGCCTGCTCTTCTTCAGTCTGTACAGCTCAGATTCTTTCAGCCTGTCTTCATAGGAAAGGTGCTTGAGCCCTTGGATCATCTTTGTGGCCCTCCTCTGGACCTGCTTCATCAGGTCTCATGTATTGGGGGCCCCAGAGCTAGAGGCTGCTCTCCAGGTGAGGTCTCAGCAGAGCAGGGTGGCAGAATCTCCTCTCTTGATCTGCAGGTCACACTTTTTCTCATGCAGCCCAGGATGCCATTGGCCTTTTAGGCTGCAGCTGCCCATTGCTGGCTCATGTCCAGTTCCTCCTCCACCAGCATCTCTAAGTGTTTGTTGTAGGGCTGGGGTTTTTTTTTGTAGGGCTGTTCTCAATTTCATCATCCCCCGGCCTGCATTGATATTGAGAGATCTCCCTTGTGGACCTAACCCCTTTGGCCCTGTTGACACCTTACACCTTCTTCATTCTCAGAAAGAATGATCATCATGAAGTGTTGTTACTGAAAACATCATTATTCTAGTCAAAGTTAGGCACCTCTGTTTTCCCCACCAATATTTGCTCTTCTTTTGCCCTGTCAGCAAGATTTTGGATGATACTGAACAAAAGAAAACAACCTTGCATGAGAGCTGGGGGAGTTCAGGTTTTGCTGGAATAGGATCTCGTTGAGTTCCACCTAAACCAAATGTTTTATGGGTGAACTATAACTCTTAGGTCATTATTCTATCAGACTGTACTAGCTTGTGTGTGTTGTCATAGTCAGCACTGGGTTTTTTGGGACTTGGAGCAGTGTAATTTAATACCTTAGTCTTGGTGATAACACAGAGCCAAGTGACCAGGACAGTGCAGAGTAAGCCAGCTAGTTCATTACTGCACATCTGGCTTGGTTACTCAAACAAATGGATGCTTGCACTTCAGTTTTTCTAAACACACTGAGGACAGAGAGACCTTGGCTGTTTCTTTGCATGCTGGGCTTGGAGGTGACAGAGCCAAGTTAAATTACATTTTGTGTGTTTATGCAATTCAAAAAGGGGTTTCTTTGTTCTTCTGAGTCCAAGGCCTACAAAATCGCCACCAGCTGGTTTCCTTGGGGTCTGGGTGGATGGAAAATCTGCATCTGCAGAAAGATCTCTGCAACTTAGCAGGGAGGCATAGCTGTGGCCTTTTGAGTTGAGAAGGTCACTTTTGAGACTAGGGTGAAATAGCTCTTTTCCAGATGAGTGCTGTACCAGAGATGGCTGCTTGATCCTTTGCAGAGTACTGCAGGGTTCTGTGTTAGCAGGTCTCCACTTTTGTTTCCATTCCAAGAGATGGCAGTGCAGGCAGAGGTGAAGTCATCTGTTTTCTGCTCTTGGCTCCAGAAGAAAACATGGTGGGGTTTGGTTTTGGTTTTTTTTTGTGTGTGGTTTTTTTGTTTGTTTGTTTGTTTTTGTTTGTTTGTTTTTTGGTGGGGTTTTTTTTGTTTGTTTGTTTTTTAAAAGAAGTATTTCTGGCTCTAACATTCTGAAAATGTTTGTTCCTTTTGGGGGTGTTTTATAAAATGGTAAGGTTGGAAGGGACCTCAAGGATCATCCAGTTCCAACCCCCTGCCATAGGCAGGGACACCTCCCACTAGCACAGCTCACTCAAGGCCTCCTCCAACCTGGCCTTGAACACCTCCAGGGAGGGAGCAGCCACAACCTCCCTGGGCAACCTGTGCCAGTGTCTGACCACCCTCACTGCAAACAACTTCCTCCTAACATCCACTTTCAATCTCCCTTCTGCCAGTTCAAACTCATTGCCCCTTGTCCTGTCATTCCAAGACCTTGTCAATAGTCCCTCCCCAGCCTTCCTGTAGCCCCCTTCAGATCCTGGAAGGCTACTCTAAGGTCTCCTGGCAGCCCTCTCTTCTCCAGGCTGCAGAGCCCCAACTCTCTCAGCCTGTCTTCACAGCAGAGCTGCTGCAGCCCTCTGCCTGCCCAGAAGCTTTGCTAGCAAAGAATCTGCTCTAACCTTTCATACCATGCTTTGGGCTGCAGCAGGAGCAGCAAGCAGAAGAGCCAGCTCCTGAACTGTGGCTGTGCAGTGTGAAATTCCTGATCAGAGCGGTGAAACTCCACCTGGATTATCAAAGTGCCCAGTCTAAAATGAAAAGAGCAGTACTAGACATTCCTCTGCCCCATGGTACCTAATCTGCAGCTAAGTGAAGGAGTTTTTATTCTTAAACTTGCAAGGAATGTTGCTTGTTTACCTTGGTTTGAACTTCTCCAGGGACAAGGTTTAATGTCGGTGGTGCAATCTCTAACCTAGTCGTGAGGAAGCAAATGTTTTTCTGCTTGACTGCACTTCTCTTTGCACTCTGGTTCCATCAAGTTCCCCCTGCTTTTGGATTCCTGCTTGTGGAGCAGAAGGGTAAAGAATAAATCACTTCTTAAACAAAAGCCAAAACTTGCCAAGAAAGTGATTTCTATTCGTGGACCAATCTTCCATTCTGCTTGTGACGCAAACTCTTCGGTCAGGACTAGTTCTGATTGTGATCTTTTTCTGATTGATTTCAGCAGAACCAAGATCTTATCCTAGAGATTGGCATAAGGGTAAGGCTAGTGCTGGGTGACTGAAGCAAGTTGGTTTATGTGCCTGCTCATGTACAGCAGTGATGAGATGACTTAGGCATTTCAGAGCACAGCTGTAAGAATTAATTCCTTATTTTTAACTATCTGTTTGGGTAAGCTCCCAATCACCAGCAGCAAATAAAGGCCAAGTGGTGCAGGATATCTGAAGCAGTGACTGTAATGATTATTCTTAAAACAGGCAAGTCTGGAGAGATTTGAAATTTAAGTGTTGTTGGTCTTAACTGATGAATTACTTTATCAAACTGGAGCCCTCTTCTAGAGCCTAGGACAGCCACACAAGTTGGTACCTCACAGATTCTGCTGGGTTTGGAGCAAACATAATTGTCTGCCAGTGGTTTTCTCAGCTGGAAGTGTTTCCTTGCTCATTGTTCTTCCTCGTAACCACATCCACTAAGGATGAGAACCCTCCAGAGCAGAGGAGATAATGGCTGTTATGGCAGCAAAGCTGATGGAAGTCCTGGAAGAATCATAGAATGGTAAGGTTGGAAGAGACCTCAAGGATCATCCAGTTCCAACCCCCTGCCATAGGCAGGGACACCTCCCACTAGCACAGGTCACTCAAGGCCCCCTCCAACCTGGCCTTGAACACCTCCAGGGAGGGAGCAGCCACAACCTCCCTGGGCAACCTGTGCCAGTGTCTCACCACCCTCACTGCAAACAACTTCCTCCTAACATCCACTTTCAATCTCCCCTCTTCCAGTTCAAACCCATTGCCCCTTGTCCTGTCATTCCCAGACCTTGTCAATAGTCCCTCCCCAGCCTTTGTGTAGGGCCCCTTCAGATACTGGAAGGCTGCTCTAAGGTCTCCTGGAAGGCTTCTCTTCTCCATGCTGCAGAGCCCCAACTCTCTCAGTCTGTCCTCAGAGCAGAGCTGCTGCAGCCCTCCGAGCATCTTTGTGGCCTCCTCTGGACCCACTCCAACACTTCCATGTCCTTCTGAATGCTGAATGGTCACATTGCAATGTAGTCTTCATAGCATGTCAGGCTGATGACATGAACCTCTGCTCCATAGCTTTAGGTAGAGATCATGTGAAGTGACAATAAGAGTGAAGAGATGGGAAACTAACATAGAAAAGGAGGACATCACAATGGTGATGTCTCGTGGCAGGCAGCTTGGAAGTTCCTGATGGGCAGGGTTGGCAGCCTGAAATTCGTGGTTTTAGCTGTTTCCTCTTCTGGCTGTTCTTGCAGAAATAACTCCTCTATCTGGTGTTACCAGTGGAACAGGAGCATCAGTTTTTGGGTGCTTTTGTTACAAAGCCTGGCAGGGGAGGGAATAAAACAAATCTTCTAATTTGGGTTTATTTGGTTTGGGGGTGGGGGGGAAGCCACATGTGCTATGAGTTGTCTGCCTTTGCTGGATAGAGAGAGCACAGGGGTGTGCCTGACACCTGAGGTGTGCTGCTCAGCTCCCAGGATTAGATGACCCTCTAAAACCAAAGTATGGCCTACATTTAGGGCTTCTGTAGAGTGAGATTCCCAGAAAGTGCTTGTGCTTGTTTTTAATACAGCTTCATCTTGCTGTGCCCACTGCATAAAGCTGTGAAAATTGCTGTAATAGCACTGAGATGATCCTCCTGAACTGTTTTAATGGGCTTATGCCATACTGAAGCACTCAGAAGTTGGCTGCTCAGCCCTTTTGGGAATAAAGCCATTAAAAAGCCTCAATCTAGACATTCAAGAGAAAAGCCTTGGTCAGGCTTTCTTTTTACAGAGAACTGGCTATGTGTGGTAGCTTCCAGGCTTCAGGCAAGAAAGAGCTTTGGCATGACCCACATCCTAAAGAGGGGTCCCACATGCCTCTGCCTTAAGCTACTCCAGTTGTTCCAGATGGGTGGAAATTGATCAAAGTTGTTGGTTTTTTTTTTGGGGGTGGGTGGAAATTGATCAGAGGGTTAGGTGGGTTTTTTGCCTGTTTTTGGTTTGGAGAGCTGGAATCTATCTGTGTGTCTCCACAGGTGCATCAGAAGTCAAACTGTAGGGAGTGGGTGATCTCAAACTGACTGCTGAGGAATGACACACTTGTTTATCCATAACCAGAGTGGCATTTGAGCAGCTTATTTCAGTGCAGACATGAATTTGGGCTTGTGGTTTAGCCCTAGGGCTGGAAGTTAGTAAGTGCAGGCAGTCTTCCTGGCCTGGATGTTACTGGTGGTGTGACTTTGGATAAGTCATCCCATCCCTCTGTCGGGTGACTTCATCTCCGCAAAGCATGGAACCACCCTCAGAGGTTGCTGTGCTAATTGCTGTGTGTTTGGGTCTCTAACATGCTTTGAACTCTTTAGATAGAGTAAGTCCCTGGTTTTGTTGCAGTTTCAAACTGAAATGGCTTTTGCTTGCTAAGGGCTGGTTACATTTCAGTCACTGAGCCTGTTGAGGATGAAAGCAGGTGAAAGAAAGGCTTGCACTCATGGTTGCTCCTTAGTCATGTTCTACAGGGCTTATTTCTCTTGACAGGACCTCTTAATCCATTGATTCTCCTCTGTGAACTTTTGCTTGTGTGGGTTTATTGCTACAGTAATCTAAAAGAAGAGATGAGTTGGGGGGGCTGTTGGTAGTGCCCTGAAGCTGCCAGTGCCTCTAGTGCTAAGGCAGCAAATGCCCAATGCCTTCATCAGCACTGCTCCTTACAAAGCAGGACACCATTCTTCATTGCAACATCATCTTTTCCCCCAAGACTCTGGTTGTGGAGGAGCAAATTCTATGTGGTGTTCTTACCTCAGGCAAGTCAAGTAAGGTGGTTGAAAATGGGACTAGTAGAGGGATGGGAAGCCTGAATGGATTGGAGGAGGTTAGCTGGTAGGAAATCTCAGAAGGCAATCCCAGCCTCATGGAAGGAGAGTGGTGAACTGCTGAAGGGAAGAGGAAGCTTTTTGTTCTCATCTAAAGCTTCAAAATAAACTCTGGCTGTGTTTGGCCACTGTAGTGAGAACATGAAGGTTTGGCCAATTCCTAAGCCTACCAGCTTTGTTCTTGGATCCTGAAATGTGCTTCTGACTTCACATGCATAAGGCCTGCAGTGCTTCCTGTCCTAAAACAGTGCTGTGCTGCTAGGTGTTGTTAGAGTTCAGATGCATTTTGGCAGCAGATGTAATAATTCTGGTGTGATTGTTTATTGTTCTGAGTTTGCAATGTACTTCTGAGATAAAAAAGGGCTATAGAAACGGACTCGTACTACCAGTGCCTGCTTTTCCCTCATCATTGTTAAAGCAATGCTTGCTGCCATGACTGTAGCTGACCCCGCCACGTGAAACTGAAGGGTTTGTCTGTGAACTGTATCTTTTTTTTTTTCCCTAAAACAGGAGCAAACAGAGCCAGCCAGACCTATAATTCTTTCCCAAGCAGATGAAAATAGTTTGCAGTATCAAGAGAATTCAGCCTTTTAACAGCACACACCCAAACTGTTTGGTAAATTGCAGCTCAGTGTCATGGGAGAAAAGCTTGACTTTGTCAACTGGTCTGGAAAAGAAGGCCACACATTTCTTTGAGATTATAAAGCTGCCCTGGCTGGGTAGCTGTTTGGCTGGAGTACTCTGTCATCTCCACCACCCACTATTTGGAGACTGGTCTTGAGGCAGTGCTGTAAATGTTCCATCCCTTGCCTACAACCTAATATTAGATTAATATAAAAAGGCACTGAATTCCCTGCAATAGCAGCTGCAGTAGCTGAGGTACCCACTGGGGCACTCAGCTGACAGTCTCTACACCTCTGCAGAACACTCTGCTTTTCTCCACTCCATCCCACAAACAAGGCCACAAAACCCTAGGAGGCCATTCCTCACTACTGATCCCATTTTAAAGTGGGGGAACCAAAGCACAAGAGCCATCCAGTGGAAGGAAAAGGTCAGTTTTAAAAATAAACCTGTAGCTCTTGTACAAGAGAACTTTTTTTTTTTTTTTTTTAGGGTGGCTGATGCTAGAATCTAGCATGAAACTCTATTCTAATATTAGCAAAATAACCATTTCCCAAAAAGCTGACAGGGGTAGCTGTGTGCCTCTGCAAGCCTGGTGGATAGTTACTTCACAAACATANTTGTGTAGGGCCCCTTCAGATACTGGAAGGCTACTATAAGGTCTCCTGGAAGCCTTCTCCAGGCTGAAGTGCCCCATCTCTCTCAGCCTGTCCTCAGAGCAGAGCTGCTGCAGCCCTCTGATCATCCTCGTGGCCCTCATCTGGACCCACTCCAACGCTTCAATGTCCTTTGGTAGTTTGGTGTTTGAGGTAAGGTAAGGCAGCTGGAGCCCCCTGAGACTGCTGGAAACACCTCCTTCTTTCAGCCACCTCTGTGCCCTCTGCTCTCCTTGACTGGTCTCAGAAATCACAAATATTTTGGAGTTATGTTGATCTAATCTTAGTAAAGATGCCACTTGGGTGCAGGGACTCCAAACTGAAGGTTACGCAGCTGCTTCCCCAGAAGAAGCTGTTGTGAAGTGCATCAGCTGTGGTGGTACAGGGTAGTGGTGAAAGCCTGCATGGAGGTGAGGGCTGGATGCTGCTATCCTCACTCAGCTCTCTCACAGTCTCTTCACCCTCTGCCAGTGGCCCAGGGGCTGTGCTGCAGAGGGGATCTGCTGTGTCAAACGTGGCTAGTTTTGTACCTTTGCTCCCGTGAGCTCTTTTGCTTTGCAGTCAGGCTGAGAGCCCTGTGCACTGTGGCAGCTCTAACACAAGCCACGTCCTGCTGCTTTTACCCAGACATGTGTTTCATATTGCTTACCCCCACGCACAGCCTGTGTACAACACTGCTGTGGCTGGACAAGCCCCCAGCCAAACCCAGCAAGATTCTCTTTTGGTGAGGACAACTTGGCGAGTTTCTCTGCCATACTCCTTCCTCTGCCCTTCTCCCTTCCCTCTTTTTTTCTTTCGTTTTGTTTTTCCCTTAAACTTTGTTTTTCCCATAATTGTTTGAGAAACCATCTTAGCTGCAACAAACAGCCTACAGAGACCCTTCATTATCAGGGAGGAAACTTCCCTCCATCTCCTTTGAACCTAGGGCTAGACTGGAGGCATATGTCTCTCAACTACTACATCTTCTCACCCCAGCAGTTCCAACTTGGTGTTTGTACAACACATAGGTCACAAAGACCTGCTCTCCCTTCCACTTTATGAAGTGGAAATACCTGATCCTTAACATTCCTCCCTGCAGGCATGTGTAGGATCGGGAAGACATTTTTTCTGTGAGAATTGGCTTTCTGCCTCTCTCCCTACCTGTTTGTAAACAGCTGCCTGCCCATGTGCCTCCTGGAAGAGGCAAGTGCCATTAGCCAGCTCAGTGCTAGGAGCTTCAAGGGCTTCCAAACAGAGTGATTGGCTAGAGATGGTAGAAAACAGAGGCTTATATGGTCAGTCTCCTTGCCACCTCTTTCCCACACCCAGCAGCAAAGCAGAGGTGGGAGCACAGGTTGTGGGACACCTCTCTATGCAAAACAAGGCTTGGACTTGATCTTAAAGGTCTTTTCCAACCTAGTGATCCCTATGATTCTGAGATTTCAAGTATTTGGGGAACACTTTACCTTTTCTTCAGACCTGAGCTTCTTGTTCCTGTAAACCTCAGACCACGGATGTGTTCTCTCGGAGCTGTTCTGAGCAAACCAGCCTCTGTGCTTGCTATCTGAGCTGGGTTTTGGGTTGTTTTTTTCCAATGCTCTTGTAAGAAGCTCTGTGAAACCTTTCCACTTCTTTCTATTGGACACAGATGCTTAAGTTGCACATCCTACTAGTTCCCCAAACAGGGTTTCCTTCCTAAGATCGCTGTTTGCTTCAGGATTTGGGGGGATCAAACTTAGCTCCAGCAGGGAGGAGCTCTGGAGAACGCTGTGGCTGGCACCCACTTGGTTTCACCGGCGCTTGCCTGTGCTGGCAGCTGCTCGCCGGTGGCACCGCTTTGCTCGTACCGGAGAGCCTCTCTTGGCCACACCAAGCAGCCATACATCAAGTCATCACCGTGGAGAATCCCCTGTGCTAGACCTGCTTATCAGCTAAGGTCACATTCCATCAGAGCAAGAGGAAAACGAGCAGCCAGCCTTTCTAATCAGCAAAGGAATTGCTTGCTCCAGCTCGGTGGGAAGCACAGCGAGGCTCGGGCTGGCCCCTTTGTTTGCGGCGCAGGTTTCCGCGATCTTATTAAAAGCTTTTCCTCTCGCCCCCCTTTGCTCCTGAGTGCCCCTCACAAACAAATCCAGGCTAGGGAGCTCTGCTCCGCGGCTGGTTCTGCAGCTCACCCTATGGAGAGCTCCACAAGCTCCAGCTCCTTCGCTAACTCTCCGCGCTTGAGCGGACACCGGCTTCCAACCTACCTTACCCCAGCCTTACCCCAGCCGCGCCGCCAACTCTTCTCCTCTTGTGTTTCTTTTTGTCTTCTTCAACTTTCACGTCATCTCTCCCCTTATCGTGGCTTGTGTCTGGCTCCTCGCTCGGCTCCTCTCCGCTCTGCTGCTGACAGCCAGCTGTTGTCTCTGCCT
>VWYK01021158.1:30448-79468 GCA_013399775.1 Semnornis frantzii | reverse complement strand
TTTTTTTTTTTTTTTGTTATTGGTTGTCCTGGAGATTCGAAGTTTCGTGTTACATGTGTGCCAGAGAGGAGGGCGGGTGGCAAGGAGCCACTGCAGCCCAGCAAGCCGCTGCTGGGAGCTCCAGCGCAGCACTTGTTGCTTGCCTCCTCTGTACATCTCCTCCCAGCCGAGTTTGTATTTATTTCTTTTCTAGTTACAGCTTTTTTGCACTTCCCCCCCCCAATTTTATTTTTTTTTTTTTTCTTCCTGGAGCGAAACTCGAATTGATTCTTTTCTTGCCATAGTTTAGGGGAGATATTAAAACAATTCACTTTTCTTCACGGTGCCCAGTTTCCTTCCACTCACTGGGGAAGGAACTTGACTCTTGTGTTCTTTCAAGGGGCAGAGCAGCACCAGGGGGCACAGAGCAGGTGAACTTGCTCTGTGTGCTTGGCCAGGTCAGATACTCCCTTGACACTGTGGGGTTTGTATTCTGGGGACAGCTGACACTCACTGGCTTGTCCCGGAGGGTTGTTGAAGTTCTGATGGCATTGCACAGGGTCCAATCCTTCAGACAGGTGCAGAATGGCAATTTCTCATCAGCCTCCTAATTTGCTTTTCTCTTTGATAAAGCTCATTAAAATGCCTTTTATTCAGCAGGTGCCACCTAGTTAACAGATTTGTCCTCAAGTGATTAAGTGATTTTTGTCTCTTTTCAAGGCTTTTTTTTTTTTTTTTTTTTTTGTGTCTATTGCAGGACTTGATGGGTTGAGGTGTGTGTTGTTTTGGTGTTTTTTTGGTTTGGTCTGGTTTGGTCTCTTCTGTTGAGGCTTTGTGTCCCTCTTTGGGTCACACGAGGAAATGTGGGGGGTTTTGTTTGTGGGGTTTTTTTTCTGGTATGTTTTGGAAGAGGCAAAACTTCTTTTGAGATAGGTGCCTTTACTGCCTCTCTGACTGTCCATCTGCTTCCACTAATTGCTTCTGTTTTAGTTGAAGTACAAAAGCAGGGATGCATGGTGCAGGCAGTCATGTGGTTGGTTTAGCATTCTCCTGAAACGTAGTGGTCAGACAAGAACAGGTTAATAAACATGGTTGTCACTTGTTCTTCATCCCATCCCATGATGTCAGATCAAGGTAGGATGCCTCAATTTAAATAATGATCTTGTTTAGACTTTTTAAAGACCAATGATCAGCTCCTACATATTCCTGTTGAAGGGTGGGGGAGGCAAACAATACAGCTACGTATAAAAAAGATGAAATAATTTTATGACTTGTATCTATAATGATTCAAACTACCACTAATGTATGGAAATCAGCTCTTGTGGGTATTCCTCGGGTGTTCATGTGCCTTGAAGCTTCCCCACCACAGGTTAATGTGTAACCAGCTGTGTTTCAGGACCTCTTGCATTCAGTTAAGCTCTAGGTCAGTTGGGCATTAGTTAATTGCTGCGTTCAGTTCATCCAGTTGCCTCCCAGCACCCCTATTGGTAAGTCTGTTTTTTTGGTTGCTTGACTTGAACCCTGGGTCTGCAATCTTAGTTTTGCAACTGACTTTCCGTTATGACCCAACTGCTGAGAGCACCGTTGGCTAAAGCAGGGCTGTGGCTCCAGTTTGAGTAACTTTGCAGGAGAGTGCAGGCAGCCACAGGAGGCTGGAGGGAGAGGGCTGGCCTTTAGGATGGGTTAGAAGTCAGAACACTACGTTCCCATGACTTCAGAGCTGATCTCTGCTGCCACCAAAGGCCTCCCTTGGAGCACCTCTCTTGTTTGCAGTCAGGGACAGAGGTGTGCGTGGATGTCCCTCCCCAGCACAGGCCTGGTGAGCAGGCTGCAGGAGTGAGGAGAGAGCTTGGCCGTTACTGCACGCCTCAGTTAACTCCAATACGGATCAGCGCGCGTGAGAGAGAGACGTGGACTAATGAGAATGCCTGCCTGTTTTCTTTGGGGGAACAAAAAGCTGACTTGCAGCTCGCTGACATTTCTGTAGTCACGTTGCATTGGCAGGACAGGCAGCACCAGTGGCTCTTTTGGAAAGGCAGGACAAGGGGATCGAATGTGTTCTCCCCATCCCGATCCCCCCACCCTGTGAAAGGAGCTCTTTGAGCACAAGAGGAGCGTGAGTCAGTGTGGCTCTGCAGGGGGACATAAAGCCAGCTTTGTCACAGCCCTCTCCAGGCTCCCAGACCCTGCAGCACAGCCTCCTGCTGGGGCAGCTTCTTACCTGAGCAGCGCCAGGTCTGCCATGTGTCAGTGCGCACAGTGCGGTGGCTGCAGCAGTCTGTGACCTGCTGCTTTGCTGCTTCCCTCGCTCTCCTCTTGGCAAATTAACCTCCCAGGCCGTGGGAATGAGTGAGCCAAGGGAGCCAGCTGTAGAGCCTTGCAGGGTTTGCCATGCTTTGTGTGCTCCTCCCAGGCACGCATACACTGCAAACTGCAGTTGTTAGATCTCTGGCAAGTTCAGGCATGGCTTAAAGGGTTCGTAATAAGAGTAAATAAAGTGCTCTCTCTCTTACTTCTCCCCTCTGTGACCCACTTTCTGCAGATGAAGTTGGTAAGCCAACTAGGGCACTCTTTGGTAGAGAAGAAAAATCTCTGCTTTGTTCTTCCTTGTAATAAAATAATTCCCTTCTGAAACAACCCTTGTTGAGGCTTGGCTGCAGGACTTGATCTCTAAATGCCTCATGAAGTGTTTCTGCCAATCTGGTATCAGCGTTTTTGATTGAGACAATTGGCCAGTTCTGCTGTGAAACCCAGGTTTTAAAAAGCCCTGAATTCTGCTCACTTTCTTAAGAAAGGTAACCTCCTGGTTCTTCTTTCTCTACCAAAATCAGTCTTCACTGGTTTCAGTTAGGGACTGTTCTAGCAGAGGAATGACTTCCTGTCTCTGTTATGTATCTCTCTCACCAAACTCTTCTTTACATGCCCAAAAGTGCTGCTGTCTGCCAAAAATCTTGTGAACATTCCTGGAACAATCTAATCATCTTCACATGGTTAGTGTGCTAAGGCTGGCAGAACTGGCTGTGCAGCAGAGAATCAGCGAAGGGACTGGTTTGTGTGGATGGAGGACCCTGCCCCAGCCTTGGCTGTTGAGCTTCAGCACGTGTGAGCAGATTGAGAGCCAGGCTCTGCATCACCTGAGTGCTCCTATGTCACCTCAGCCTGGACTCTGTCTAGGGTGTGATTTACACTTCTCTTTCCTCAGAGAAGTTTCTTCATCTTCAAACCCAAACCAATGAAATTAGAAGCTCTCCCCTGTGAAATGTACAGATACAAGCTGAACTTGGAGGTGTAGGCAACCACACAACCTCTTCATCTGTTCATCCTAGAGCCATCCTGATTCGATATGGAATCTGCTTGGCTAGTGATGCAGAATTGATAACAGCATGTTTAGCCCTTCCTGCTTTTTGCAGATCTCAAAGATCTGGAAGCATTTAGCACAAGAGAGGGACCCCACTGTTAATTTTACTTGTGAGGAAGCAGAGGCAGAGAGACCTTAAGCAAGGTGGCAGGGAAGCAACCCCAGTTCTGCTCCAGGGCTTTAATCCCTGTGATTCCTGCTGGAATAGGCATTCTCTGCAAGGAAAAGGCTCAAGGCTTCATCCAAGCACTCCTTGTATTTGGAGGGTTCTTGTCTATAAAAATAACTACCAGGTCTTTGCCGTTTTTACTTCCCAGGTGCCGGCACGATGCCATAGCCAAGTTCTTTGGGGATGTCACCCCACCTTGCAACAAGGGCTGTGACTTCTGCAAGAACCCAGGGGCAGTGAAAAGGCAGCTGGAGTCACTGGAGCACTGCAGCAACAGCTGGAGCAAAACCTGCATTGGGCCCTCAGGCTCCTCCTGGGACACATACGACCCAGAGCTGTATGAAGGTGGGAGGAGAGGCTGCAGAGGTTTCAGCAGGTCAGTGCTTGGTGGTTCAAACCCAGCTCTCAGGAGCTATCTCCTAGCTGCAGGCCTTGGCCACTCCTGTTTTCAGCACATGTTTCTGTGTGGTAGTATTTTCCTGTAACTTCCTGGTAGCAGGAGCTGGAATTTCATTTTCCACACACACTGGCAGCCTTGATCACATTCATGTCCCAGAGAGCTAAAAGCTGTTTTGATTGACCTAAGACCTGCCCTGCAGAATGTGATTGGATCAAGGAATGAGCCTGGTTGGGTTTTTTTGGGTTTTGGGTTTTTTTTTAAGCAGTAAGTGGGCTCAGCATGTTCACAGTCACATAGATCAAAGCTGTGTGAGACCAACGTGACAGCAAAGCATGGCATGATCCAGAGTTCATTCCTGTCTGTGGGCCAGCAGACTGAAGGGCCACTTGGCACAACTTAGTCATCACAGAGGATGCATCAGAGAGCCAAGGACAGCTGCTTCTGCAGATTGCTAAATTTTGGTGTTTCCCTGTCAGGCTGACAGCAAAAGGAAGATGATGTGCAGTGGGAAACAAGATTCATTCTGTAAAACACTTGACAGGGTGGAGATGACAACTTCTCTCCCTCCTGGTGCTCTGGCTGAGTTGCACTGACCATGCAGCTCTACTGGGATGCCAGTTTCACTGCCTGTGGAGCTCTGCCAGGACGTGCAGCACTGTTGGCTGCCCCGGCTCAGTGCTTTACCTTAAACGGCTGCAGACTGGTGGCTTTGTCCTTCTGGCATGTCCAGCTGAGTCAGGGGAAACTGGTGTGCTTGTGACCTGAGCCTGTTTGATCTCAGGATCTGAGAAGACATGGCCAGTGCTGTTGCACAGCACACAGTTTGCTGCTTGATTTATTGAAGCTCTCCACGACTTGGTTGTAGCTTTGGCCTTGGGAGTTGTAATAATCACCAGCCTTAAAGCTCTGATTTGTGATGCCTCTAAATTTTGGCTGTGACAGCTGTGGAAGTCAGGAAGCTCTTGAGCTGTGTCTGGAGAGAAGCAGCTGCTGCATTTCAGTGTGTTAGTGATGGGGATTTTGTTTAATGCATTTATATTGAATACATTAATTTTATTTAATAGTCTATGAAGAACTGAGGCAGAGTAAGGAGATGCTTTGCTTGTCTCCTCTCCAAGGGCAGTAGAGATTTAGAGGTGGGATACATGACACGAGGCAATGACTCCTCCATCCCATGGGAGAGACTGGCAGAGTTTCTGAAATGGAGCCCTGGTCACGTGCTACTAGTTCATCCTACTGCTTACTAGTTCTTGGGATTAACAAACCTCATGAATTGTTTGGAGGACACTCACTGCTGTCCACGTTGAGGGATGGCAGCAAAGCGGAAGGCTAAGGTTGTGTTCAGAAAGGATGGGCACCTCTTGTCACTACTGGGGTGACTGAGGCTCATTAAATCACATCCCCCAGTTAATGCTGCAGTTACAGAAATGTTTGTTCCTCTTGTTTTCCTGCCTTGTCCAGTTATGATGAAGAAGGCAGTGGGCGTGGGGCTGAAGCTGATGAAGAGAGTCGGAAACGGGAGTGGGACAACTTCTACAAGAAGCAGATGAGCCTGCGCAGGGTCAGTTGGTGTCATGGGTGCTGTGCTGGGAGCTTGTTTCACAGACATAAAGGCTTCCTGGCATTAAGGAAAGCAAATGATTGCATCTTGCTGTTGCTTGTTCTGGTTTTTACTTTCTGTACCTCTGCTTTTGCTGTGTTCTCCATGTTCTGGCTCACCCTGTAATGTGAGGAAACATTCATGCACATGATCAAGAGGATCCTGTTGTCTTTAATACCTCTGATACCACTAAAAACACCTTCCTGGTCAGCTTCTCTTGCATATTCCTATAGCAGAGGTGAACTTTTGGTTTTGATTCTCATTCTTTGTCTTCTTTCTTCCATTTTGGTGCCTTTGCAGTACCTTTAACTTCATCATGGATTTTCCTTGGGAGCAGGGCTATAAAATATGTCTTTTGTTCTTCTAGGCCTACATGTGTGTTACAGGAATGGAAATGTTTGATCTTTGTTTTCTTTCAGGGCAAAGAACCAGAAAAGGATGATTTTGTTCCTCCAAGTAAATATCTTCTCTGATTTATTGTGGGTTCTCTCTGGGGGAAGCAAGCCTTCTATTTTGCAGCTGTGTGTAATTTATACAGCATCAACACTGGAGGTATCAGTCCCTAGGCACAGGGGATGGGCTTTTGGCTGTGAAAGCTTGGCTTGGAGGAGGTGCATCATAGCTTAGCTTTGGTTGAGGTGAAGATGTGGAATGCATCTTCCTAAACAACTCTTCCAATTAAACAGGAGTGGAGGAAAGGTATCTAAGCTGTCTCTGTAGGCTGTTTCTGCAGTGGTGATGCAGCAGCATTCAATTGGGCTGTAAGGAAACTGCTGAAAGGCTTAGCTGTTTGTAACTCTGCAGCCTGGGGCCATGTCTAACAGCAGGTTTTAGGCTGTTGTAAGAGAATTCCTGGTAGTTCGTGTTACTCTGTCAGCCTCTTGGCTTTTGTTGTTTTGGGGAGCCAAAGGGAATTGCTTCCTAAGAGCTGTGGTACCTTGAAAAGGGGGTTCTGAGATGGGGAGGTTTGGGAAAGCTGTTAGTCCAAAACTGGCAAAGTAGTCTCATCCAGAGAGACAAATCTCGCTTTGCCTTCTGGTTTTTGGAGTTTGTCCCTTCTCTAAGCAGAAAGGGTGACCACAGTGATTTGGGGTGACTGTGCAGGGAGGAGCATGCCAAACATGCATGGCTGGTGTGTTCTCCATCAGCCATAGCCCCTGCATGACAGCTTTTCCAAACACCTCTCTTGTGGCAGGTGCAGACTGTCCCTTGAAGGATGCCTCCAGCAGGAGGATTTCCAAGCTGACAGTGAAGGTGAGAAGGGCTGGTTAACATTCATGGGATGTCAGGGGTTGGAAAAGACCCAAAGAGATCATCCAGTCCAACCTTCCTGCCAGAGCAGGACCAGACAGTCCAGCTCAGGTCACACAGGAACACATCCAGACAGGCCTTGGAAATCTCCAGAGAAGGAGACTGCACAGCCTCTTTGAGGAGTGTCAATGCTCTGTGACCCTTACAGTCAAGAAGTTCCCCCTTGTGTTGAGGTGGAACCTCCTGTGCTGCAGCTTCCATCCATTGCTCCTTGTCCTATCATGGGAGCAAGTGAGCAGAGCCTGCCCCCCCATCTGATTCCCAACCCTCAAATAGTTATAAACATTGATTAAATCCCCTCTCAGTCTTCTCTTTTCCAGATTAAAAAGCCCCAGGTCCCTCAGCCTCTCCTCATAAGGACTGGGGACTTGGAAACAACAACAAAGACTCTGCCCACCCTGTTCTTCCTCCTCCAGGGATGGAGGTCTGAGGGCACTCTGACTTCTGGAGAGCATGTCTGAGTGTCTCATGTTTCCTAGGGACGGGAACACTGCTTGAAGTTGCTGGAAGAAGCTTTGAGTGCCAATCAGAAGATTCCAGCAGCAGAAGGAAAATGGTATGAGATGAGAGAAAAGGGCAACACAGGGCCTGCTCCTTCCTAAGCAGTGTGGCTGCTCCCAGAGAATGCCTTTTGAGGTTACTTGGGCCAAGGATGTAGCTTCACTGAACAGCATCCTCCTGTTCAGGGCCAGTTATTTCTGTGCCTGATTCCAAGTCAGTTCCATTCTGGGAGTGCAAATTCTTCCCTGCCCCACAAGATGGGGATATTGTGCTTTCCAAACTGAGCAGCTGCCCCAGAGGACTTGGGTTTGAAACTCTCTTCCTCCACCAATTCACTGTGCCACCCTTTAGGACTTCCTGGAAGTTGTCACTTATTCCTGCACCCCAGGGAGTGAATTTGGTACCTTGTGGGAGGTGCTTCAGCATTAGTGTTCCTTTTGCAGATGTGTGTCTTGCCAGAAATCACCCCCCCTTGTGTTTCAGGTCAGACCCTCATGCCTGTGCTGTGGAGCTGGAGTATGAAGTTTTCCGCCTCAGTAAAATGGCCAACTTCTACAAGGCAGGGGTGCTGAAGAAGGTAGGGCCATGCTCCTGCTCCCTTCAGCCTGGTGTGGCTCAGCTTGAGGGCAAGTAGGGCAGAGTTTGTGTGGGCAAGATGAAGGAGAAGCTCTACTTTACCTTGAATGCCTTCCAAATCTTTCTTCTTGATTTTTGTTTCCAGGAGGGCCCAGAATCATGTTGGTTTCACATTCTGTTTGCTTAGGAAACTATATACTAGTACAAACCAATCCAGATATCTTCTAGCAATAAGGGAATGAGGAGTTGCTCAGGCTGCTCCTGACAGGAGAGAAGCCTTGGTTTAGCTTAGCTGCTTGCCATAAATCTGGCTGAAGATGTTTCAGTTCTTGGGATAGGTGTCTGTCCAAGGGAGAGATCTGTTTTGCCACTGTGGCTTTGAGTGTGTGCAAGGGCAGGAGCATGTAAAGGTTTCTGGCCATTGGAGAACATTCCTGTCCCCTTTTCAGGTAGGAGAAATCAACAAAGCCTCAAAACAAGGAGAGCTGTTCTCAGTCTTTGGGTCTGGAACTGGTGGCAAAAGCAACTTGGAAACAAAATCTGAGTCTCCAGCAGAAGATGATTTCCTGCCTGCATCCCAGGTGTACTCGGTGAGTGAGTTCAGGTGGGCTAGACAAGGAGGGAATTGTGCTTTGTCTGGCTGCTGTTTTATCATTTGAGGTTCCTTCTGTGGCCACAGCTGTGCATTTCTGTTGTGACTGCTGGCCCTGCCTGTCCTTTGCTTTTGTAGTGAGATCAACTCTCCTGCTGCCTCCTGTTGGTGAATATAAGCCCCCTGCAGGCCATACAGTGAGGAAGTTCTCACCTTGCTCTAACCAAGGTTTCTACTGGTTTGCTTATTGGGGGCCTGTGACTTCAACCCAATCCATTCCCCTGATGTCCCAGTTGATGCTTGTGATGAGAAATCAGTTTTAGAGCCTTCCCCAGCGCAGGACTGTGCACACTGGGGTGTTGGGTACAGACCCTTAGCTCCTCTCAGCAGGCTGCATATGCTCCCAGGGCTTCCTTAGCACTCTCACACCCAAAGTTCCTTCTGCATTCCTCCTTAGTTCAAACCCAAGCGTGTGGGACTAAAACTACCAGATGCATCCAGCTTGTTCCAGACTGCTTCAGAGCTGCTGAAGGTCCAGGAGGAGAGTGATGTCAAGCCAGGCAAAACAGAAGCAGGTTGTCCAAGCAGACAAGACAACAGCAACTCCAGTCTGGAACTGGACACCAGAAACCCTGTTCTCCAGAAGAAGCAAACAGGAACCAAAGCAGTGAATGAGAGTGGTGGGCCTGAAAAGAGACGCCAGCAGCCCAGTCCAGATGCAAAAGTTGCCCTTCAGGAGAGCCCTGCTAAGAAGTTCAAACCTAGCAAGAAGCAGAAGATGCTTGCAGAAGCAGCTAAAAAGGAATCCCAGGATATTTTCAAATTCTTGTCCCTTCCCAAAGATGCATCTAAAGCCAAGAGCTGCAGCTCAGCAAAGGAAGATGATTGTTCCACAGCAACACTACCTCAGGCTTCCCAAAGCATGCGTCGAGAGAAACCTATACCTCAGGAAAAGGAAGACATCTCTGGAGGGGATGTCACTGGACAGGCCCAGGCAGAGAATAAAGACCTAGGAGACATGGAAATAACACTGACTGAGAGAGGGGAGGATTTTAAGACCCAGCAGGCTGCTGACTGTGAACTTCTTCAGGAAGAAATAGATGTAAAATTCAGGTAAAATCTCTACCTCTCTGCTCCCCACATTGCCCTGTGAGCCCCACCTGCTCTGCTCAGCTCAGCTGCAGAGCCTCACCAACCCTGGCCTGGAAAACTGGGAAAATGTCTGTTAGATGTCTGTGCTGGTGAGAGAGTCTGTGACCACTGGCAGTGAATGCAGTGGTATCTCCCCTGTGGAGTGACTGAAGCTGGCCTCCTTTCCATTCTTCCCAGCAGTGTCACTGAAGATGCTGCAGAAACTGAGCAAACTCTTGCTGTGGAAGGTGAGAGTGGGAAGAGACCAGGATCAGGTGAGGTAAGACTTCAAGAAAGGATTGCTTATTTCCTCTATTTTTTCTGCTCATCTTGGGCCAAGTTATTTTCTGGGAGTGTTCCTCCTTCACTTAGAATCATAGAATGGTTTAGTTTGGAAATTCAAAGATCATCCAGTTCCAACCCCCTGCCATAGGCAGGGACACCTCCCACTAGAACAGGTCACTCAAGGCCTCATCCAACCTGGCCTTGAACACCTCCAGGGAGGGAGCAGCCACATCCTCCCTGGGCAACCTGTGCCAGTGTCTCACCACCCTCACTGTAAAGAACTTCCTCCTAACATCCAGTTTCAGTCTCCCCTCTGCCAGTTTAAACCCATTCCTCCTCTTCCTGTCATTACAAGACCTTGTAAATAGTTCCTCCCCAGCCCTTCAGATACTGGAAGGCTACTGCAAGGTCTTCCTGAAGCCTCCTCCAGGCTGCAGAGCCCCAACTCTTGTAGCCTGTCCTCAGAGGAGAGCTGCTCCAGCACTTCATAGGGTTCTTTTCACTGGGTTGGGCCCATTCCTCTGCCACCCACTGGGCCAGTGCCAGCAGCTCAGACTGCAGTGGAAAACTTCCCCTCCACTCAGCTTTGTTCCCTGTCTGCCACACATGTGACTGTACCCTTGCTGGTGACTTGCCTGGAATGAGCCTCTCCACCCCCTCTGGATCTGTAACTATAATTAGCAAGGTGCATTCTCATGTGAAGGGAGCAACCCCAGGCCACTGACACACAGGACCACACTGAAGTAAGCCATGCTCACAGCCTTCCTCACCATTTGGTCTCTGGTTCTGCACTGGGCATCTGGGACTGCCTGGGAACTGTCAATAGCACAGTCATCTCCTTGCCCTTTCAAGCTTAACGTGGTTAATTCTTCCTGAGGGGTGTACACTGTGTCCAGTGTTGGGCTCCCCAGTTCAAGAGAGACAGGGACCTGCTGGAGAGAGTCCAACAAAGAGCCACAAGGGTGACTGGGGGACTTGGGCATCTCCCCTATGGAGAGAGACTGAGAACCCTGGAGCTGTTTAGATTGGAGAAGACTGAGAGGAGATCTCTTCAATGGGTATAAATACCTGAGGGGTGGGCATCAAGTGGATGGGGCCAATCTCTTTTCAGTGGTCTGCAGCAATAAGACAAGCAGCAGCAGCAGGTACAAACTGGAACAAAGAAGGTTTCACCTCAACATGAGGAGAAACTTTGTTACAGTGAGGGTGGCTGAGCACTGGAACAGGCTGCCCAGAGAGGTTGAGCCTCCTTCTCTGCAGACTTTCAAAACCCACCTGATGCATTCCTGGGTGGCCTACTCTAGGTGATCCTGCTCTGGAGGATCAGAACCTCTAACATTCTGTCATTCTGTGATTCTCAGTAGACATCCTGGGAAATCCTTTCCTGTCAGGTTTTCTTGTATCAGATGGGGTCTAGCACTTAAGGTGTCATGAGGTAGTTCTAATCTGGAGTCTCTTTAATAAAGAGTTTTGCTCCAAGGCCCTTTGGGAAACAGGGAATTCTGTCTGCACAGAAAAATGGGTGAAAGATTCCTGCATGGCCTTCTCTATTTGGAGAGCCTCCAGGAAGCTGCAAAGATTCATGGCCTCAGGAGGCAGTGTCTGCTTGGAAGTGTGATGCTGGGTTTATGATGCTGTAAATGAGTGTGTTTGGTTTTCTTCTGTCCCATCTCCAGGATGTGGAAAGTTCTGCAGCAAAGCAGCTACAGACAATGGCAAAATCTTCTATTCTATCCCAGCCAGAAAGCAAAGGTGTTGGTCCATCAAAGAAGAAGGTGACTTTTGATCCAAGCTTGCAGCAGTGTGATAAAGGAGGAGCCATCAAGACTGTACAGCCAGTGACCAAAGGCATGTCCCTCAAAGAGACAGCAGACATCGTTGTCAAGTACTTGACCCCGTTCTACAAGGGTGGCAAATTTGCTTCCAAGGTAGGGCACAGCTGAGGATCCTCTTTAGCAAAAGGAGAAGGCATTTCCTTACTGCTCTGGGGCCCTAAGAAGGGGGAGGTGATCTGCATGCCACAATTCATTTCCAAGCCACGTCTTGGTGTGTGGTGTTTGTCTCTGGATGCAGCAACTCGCCTGTCCCAGAAGGGGTTTGTGTGTGATTTGAGGTGGCAGTGTGTTACTTCTACACTTAAAACCAGAATCACAGAATTGTTTTGGTTGGAAAAGACTTTTAGGATGATTGAGTCCAACCATTCTCTAGCTCTACCAAGTCTGGTGCTAAACCATGTCCCTCAGCCAGTGCATCTCTGTCTCTTTTAAACACCTTCAGAGATGGGAATCCAAACAGGCTCCCTGGGCAGCCTGTAACCAGTCTTTGAGAACCCTTTCAGTGAAGAAGTTTCTTCTCATGTCCAACCTAAATGCCCCCTGGTGCTATTTGAGACCATTTCCTCTTGCCCTGCCACTAATTTGTGACTGTTCATATTGTCACACTGAACTCTGGCATGTTTTCAGAGCTCCCACCTGTGGAGTGGCCACAGATCAAGGCCCCACTCTGTGGGTGACACATCTGTGCATGTGCTGCTCCAGCCCTGCAGGCTCAGGGCTGTTGGCAGGTTTGCAACACTCCTCTAGCCTACCATCTAGGAATGGTTTGTGCTGCAGCCAGCCTGTGTGGAGGGCAAGGCAAGCATGGCAACAGCCTGGCGAGGTAACTGGTGTGTGCTTTCTGCTCTTCCCCAATCCTGCAGGATCTGTTCAAGGGTTTTGCTCGGCACCTGTCTCACCTCCTGGCTGAGGAGCAGAAGCCTGGCCGCAAGAGTGGTGAGTTGGCCGCTGGGGAGAGAGCACCGCAGAGCTTGGGTTCTTCGGATGCTAAACGGATTGCTGCCTCCAGAGGGGGCAGGTGCTGTGAGTATCATCTCAAAGGTGCTGCTTCCTCTCTTGCAGTGAAGGAGGAAGCACAGAGATTCATCAAGGAGTTTTTCAAAACACGGGTCAGGTGTGAGAGTGAGGCTGACTGGCAGGAGCTGCAGAGCTCAGAGAGCTGATCCATCATCTTGGCTGGCTTCCTTCCTCCAGCAGTGGGACCAGGGGATCCTGAAGAACTCAGCCACAGGGGGTTCCATGAGCTTGCAGAAGTGCTGCATTTTTGTTTAGTGCTGGGCACCTTTCTGTGGACTCACAGAGTCTCCCTCCACTGAGCAAGCTGCTGAAGCCCTCCAGTGCCACTGGCCCAGAGGGGTGAAGGCTGTTGTCTGCTGTGCTCAGTTACAGGATGCTGTCTCATCTTCTGCAGTGTCTCCAAGCTTTGTCCCTGCAGCAGCTCAGCCTTCCAGGGGCTCTGCTTTGGGGATGGTTGCTCCACTCAGACCCCCCCCCACTTCTCCTTTCAGTGTTAACCAGTAGAAGTCTTCTGCTGCAGGTTCACATGCTTTGCTCAGGGCTGCCAGAGACAACCTTGGGGTTGAGTTCCTGGATGGAATGTTTCCCTTGGAGGGCAGGAAAAGGGAGCATTTTGGTTTTAGCATGCAGGCAATGCCTGCTTTCTGAAGGTGGAGAGCCTTGGATTTTTTTTTTTTCCTTTTATCTGAAGGTTTTTTACTTTGTTTACTTCTGCCTGCCCTTTAACTTAGGTGGTGATGTTCTTTCAGTGGTAACTCCTCCAATGGTGGCACTAAGGTTGCTGACACCTTCCCAGCATTTGCTTGTGACCCTTAGAGCCATATTTGCTCCTTGTACCTCACCCACAGCCTGCAATACCAAGGGTCACTGCTGCTGTTACAGCCTGGCCCTCCAACTGGCACTGTGGTGCCTCTGCTGCTATATTTATGCAAGGACCTGAACCTTGGGGTGACAGTGGGCTCAAAAGAACCCAGTTCCCTGCCACAAGTCTCTTCTGTTGGGTTCTGCCTTTGTGCCATGCCCATGGAGGCTGGTGCCCTCAAGCACTAGGGCTGCCAGAGGAGCCTGCAGCCTCAGAGGCCATCACCCAGGCTTTTGGGTCACTATTAAACAAGTATTTTTTTAAAATGTTCTGAAAGCTGTGTGCAGAACTGACAATAAACCAATGTTACAGCTGCTGTGGGCTCTTCTGGAAGCTTTTTCTCACCACTCATTCATAGAGACTGGTCTAAGATACATTAAGACTCCAACACCACTGTGCCCATAGACATCTGGACAGGCAGGTAAATGCAAAGACAGGATGGGGTGGGTGGGAGTGAAGCATGTGCCAGCCCCTTCTAACTGCAGGGCTGCTCCAGCTAGAACCAGGAGAACTTGGAAAGGTATAACTCAAAGTTCACTTCCATCAGCAGCTTGCTGTGCTCACTGGGGGACAAAGGGCTTTACAAGAAGCCTTTTACACAACACAAGTGGTTTTCAGCTGTTGCTTGTTGGCTGCTGTTCTACCTTGCCATTACAAAATGCTGGTTTATCAGCCACTCAGGTGGGACTGACTATCTCTACAGTTCAGTGCTTACAGAGTTCAGCTGCTGCTTGGGTGAACTTCTCAAAAATGCTTTGTTTATCTTCTAAATCAGGAGGCTCCCAAAAGGGTTGGCTGAGGCATGGGGCTGGGTAACAAAGTACTTTATCACAAGGTGGGGCATTTCCAACCAGGGGAGTTGTGCTTCTGTGTGAGGCAGCAAAAGCTGAGGGAGGGAAGGAAGGGTACTAAAGATAAGTGAATCTTCAGCTACCTTCTCTCTTCCTCCTTTTCATGTCAAGGTGGTGTTTTACCTGGCCTTGCAGTAGCACTGCTGAAGGGGGAGGGTGGGATATCAGAGGATCACAAGATGTTAGGGGGTGGAAGGGACCTCCATATATCATCAAGTCCAACTCCCCTGCCAGAGCAGGACCAGACAGTCTAGTGCAGGTTCCACAGGAACACATCTAGAAAGGTCTTGAAAGTCTCCAGAAAAGGAGACTCTACAACTTCTGTGGGCAGCCTGTTCCATCACCCTTACAGTGAAGAAGTTCTTCCTCATGTTGAGGTGAAGTTTCCTGTGCTGTAGTTAATACCTCATGAGCTACAGGGAGCTGTGCTTAAGAGAAGCTCCTACCACAGAAGATGAGGTAGTTATTGCTGGCATCAGCTCACCAGCAAGAAGCTAGTGCATCACAATGTGCAGTGAGCACCCTCAGATCTATCCCCTTCCCAGATGACAGGGACAGACCTTCTCCTCAAGCTTTGCCAGTTACCTGCAGGTGAATCACCTCTTGTTGAATGTAAACCAGTGTTTGCCAGGTCATAGCTTCAAAACATCACTGATTATTTTATTGTAATCTCCTGAAGGGCAGAGACCTTTCAGTTCCAGAGGATAGCTGTAGCAATAAAATAACTTAGGCATTTTTGTACAAGCCAGGACACTCCTCTGCTGGAATACCAGCTCCCTTTGGATACACTTTCTCCACAGGCATGGAGCCATCATTTTGTATGACAGCTGCAGGGACATGACTGACTTCTTTCTTATATAAGCAAACAGATGCATATCATTATGTCAGTAGGAAACTGATTAACAATGAGCTTTCTTACCACTGCAGCTCAAACTGTGCCCTAGCAGATGTGTTAATTGTGCATTAACACTGATCTGCTTTGCAATCAAGATGCTTTCTACCACCTCCTGCTTCACAAATCCTGCTGTAGGGCCCCTTGCATGTCAATACAGAGAAAAATCTGTCCTGTGGAAAGCACCAACAGCCAGTGCAGGCCTTGCAGAGCCTCTGCTGTCTGGTGTGGCACTCCAGCAAGCCTCAGTCCTTGCTCCTTTTAGTTAATTCAGAAAGCAAAGAGTCCCACAGTGCATAGCTTGGAGGCAGCTGCCTGCATCTGCTCAATTGCTCTGCTGGAACAGGTTGTGAAGAAGCAGTGCTGGGGCAAGGGTGTCTGGGGGTTTGTTTAGCCACTGCTTGCATTGCTGCCAGGTAAGAGTACTTGAGGGGTGAGATTGTGGTCCAGTGCAGCAACAAACACTGTGGTGGCAGTCTGGGAAAGCAGCTGTCTGAGGTCACAGATGTCTTTTGGACGAGTCCTCTGCAGAAGGCAGGTCAGGGAGCACTGAACAAGCTCAGAGAGAAGAACAGTGCTGTTGGGTTTGGTCATTCTCCTCTTCTTAAGCTCTATGGGTGCCCCATTGGTTTATCCAGGATGATGACGAGGATGTGATACAGTTCTTTAGCCTGTCAGGACACAGATCACTGCCAGTCATTCTCTGTCCCAGAAGTGGCTGCTTCTCAGAACTAAGTACCCCCATAAATCACTTTCCATAGTTAAATAGCAGGTAGGTGCTGCACTTCAGGGCCTAGGCTATGCAGTGCCCCCATGCACCTCTGGGACAGGAGAGGTGTCTGGCAGAGTCTTTTAGCAGAGTTTTAGCTGGCCAGTGGAGGGCAGTTTAAGAACTGCCAGGAGGGAGCTGTAGGTGCAGACTGGTCTTACCTGTGACAGTTCAAGCCACATAGCCTTGGGGCTGTCAGCTGAGCCATAGTTCAGTTCTATGCCAGGCAGGCCACCAGCAGAGATGGGCTGCAGGATTCGTATCTGCTGCAGCTCTTTCAGTGGAATGATGCAGGAGACCTCCTGTGTAAGGAGAAAAGCCACAAAACAACTCTTCTGGTGCAGCCCTTACAAATAAAAGCAACTGAGTCTCACTGAGGAGGATTCACCAGGAGAGCTTGTTGAAGGCTGGGAGAAGGACTGGGGCACAGGGAAGTGTGTTTGGGATACAAGGCAGACTCCTGCTGACAGCATGACCCTGGGACTGCTGCAAGATTGGGGCAGTCAGGACTGTGCCCTGCACTTCTACTGTCAGCCTTGCTGTCAGCATCATCACTGGGCTCACAAAAGAAGACACAGCAGTGCTGAATGTTCTACCACTCGTGTCACTTCCTTTGGGGCAGAGCTGTGGGCTGCTGCCGTGCAGGTAAATGCAGTCTCTTCCTGCACAAGTCCTTCTAAAGGTCAAGTTAACATCTGACAGGCATCTGGACTGTGGACTCTAGAAGGTGTTGTCTGGCATACCTGGGTGTTGCCATCCACTGCAATGATCTCCTCTCTATTCACACCAAAGAAGCAGGGCACAGGGATGGTGTTGTCGCTGATGCGCTCTACCAAGTAGGTGTTGTAGCCAAAGAAAGGCAGCTTCATCACCTGCTCTGTAAGACAGCCAAAGGTGGCTTTCAGGCAGCAGCTTCAAGCCAGCAATCTACAACCTGAGGTGCTCAAAAGCTGTGAGTGGTCCCAAGCTTTTTTACACTAACAAGTAGAAGTGACAACTCCTCCTTCCCCACCAGGCTGCCACTACTCAACTCTCAGCAGCCTCAATGGATGCACTGTTCTTTTCTGACCAGAAACCAGCCAAGAATATCAATGCAAACACAACTTGTACAGAGCTCTGGAAATCTACTGCAGACTTCTGCAGAAGAGGTGGACTTTATACCATCATGACTGTGCTTGGGAACAAGTACCAGTCTGAAGGGGGAGGCTCTCAGGGAGCTCCATGTCATGGCCCACTCCAGGCTGTCCCAGGAGTGCATTCAGAGCAGCTTCCATCATCCTCAGGAGTCATACTCAAGCAGACCTGTGTGTCTCCTCACCTATGAACTGGATTTTTGCTTCCCTTGGCTGGAGGGGCTGTCTGGTTTTCAGCAGCATGCCAACATGGCTCTCCAGAGCCTGGAGTCTGATGGAGGACTGCAGAGTCTTTGGTGTGTACTCGTTCAGTGCTTCCCTGTGCCAGCAAGCAGAGAGTAAGTCAGCCCCTGCCCAGCTACAGTCAAAAGACCAAGCAGGGGGAATAACAAGAAAGAAAGAACATGGCAACAGTATTCAGTTGCATGTCTGGGGGTAAGAGTGGAGGGAAAGGTGAAGAGTACAGCAGGTCCTATCTGACTTAGGTACCATGGAAACAGTGAGACCATCATGTCCACAGAGGGGCAGCTGTGCTCCACCGAGTAAAGCACTGAGAGACACAGCAGGAGCTCTCGGAGCAAGGACTGTGGCATGGAATCAAAGCCACAGGCTGTTCCTTTCACAGGCAGGCTCAGCTCAACACCACCTTAAACCTGTTTTGCTCCTGTGCATCCAGAGCAGAGTTCCCCATGCCCAACAGGATGGTGTGATGGTGCTGGGAGGGGATCTGAAGGAGCCATTAGCTCCACTGTGAGTTAAAGTGCATAGGGATGCAGGAAGGAAGGGGTGAGTGTGGAAAGAAAGGAAACCCCCATGGCAACCTCATGAACTATCCTCAGCTGGAGAGGAGTCACAAAAGGGAGTGTGGATCAGAGATGATTAGCTTTAAGAGTGTGAACTGGAGGTTGATTATAGGCAGGAGTCAGTCACTAGGTGACATTAAGTAGTAGCTTATGTTCTCCAGAACTGTCCATTCCTTAATTACCCAGAGAGTACTTTTAGGCACCCACTCCAACCCCTGTGGTGCCAACAGGCATTAGAGACAGAGACCCACCCCGAGACAGAAGTACCTGGAGAGAGCAGAGGTCTGCTGCTCATTTTTGGCCCAGTGCTGGAGCACTGCCAGAACTCCAACCTCCATCTCTATCTCCTTGCCTCTGCCCAGCAGTATCCTCCCATCCAGGTAATCCCTCAGGATCTGAGAGACAGCAAAGTGACCTATGTTACATGTGCCAGAAGGTACAGCCAGGTGCAGCATGGCTCTGGGGAGAGCCAGGCTGCACAGACCCACATCCTGCCTTGTTTGTAACACATCCAGCTCAGGATGGTAACACCAAAGCAAAGGCTTTCCAGGCTCAGGGCATCAGAACTTCATGAGCCATGTCTGGAAGGGCACAGCTCACAGGCTGTGGCTGCAGACATGCTGCCTTCCTTGCATCCATAGCTTCAGTTCTTAGTCACACCCAGAAACAGCACACAAAGCCCATCAGCCAAAGTCCTCCCATTCCTTCAGCTCCTCTGGGACCTTCCTGGTGGGCTCTGCCCCTGCTAGGCAGAGTCCTGGTGCACACCCTGGCCTTGTTGCTTACCTGTCCATAATGGATATCAGTATAAGTTTGGTTCTCAAAGTGCAGAGGTGTCTTCCAGGTGAGCCTTTGTAAAGTCATAGTGACCAGCTTGTCCTCCAGCAGGTAATCATGAAGGTACTCCTCTGGTCTTATTGGCCTGGTAACTTTGCCTGCACATTCACACAGAGAGAGGCTCATCACTCTTGGGGCTGAGCTCCCTGGGCTGGGGCAGGAGCCTTCCTGCACACCTCTATTCCACCCTGCCCCTGTGACTCCAATCATTGGCCATTCTGAAGGGACATGGACCCTCGGGCACACACTCAACCTCTTTCAGGAACAAGCAACAGAGCCCCTGAGAAGACACAATCCTTAACCCCAGCACAGAGGGAAACTACCCAAGAAGAAAGCTCCCCAGAGCCAACAAGGGTAGGGGAGCTCTTCCAGCCAGTAGTCATGGTGGAATCTCTACTTGCCAAGATTATTGTTGTTACTCCTGATGGCAAGAAGAACAAATTCCTGTATCTCCTCTTGTTCGCCTGCCCCCATCTTCTCACAGATCTCCTGCAGCAGCTCCTTGGCCACCTGAAGCAAGGAGAGGAGGAAATAAATACCATGGGCAGACAAGCCCAAAGCAGCCTCAGAGCAGTTAGACACACTGGGACTCTTGAAGGGCAGCAACATGGCTCTGGGCTTTGCACAAAGATCAAGCTGGGGGAGGTTGTGCAGGCCCCGCAGCGAGGAGGTGACTGCAGGGGGTCCTGGGGAGTGAGTGGCAAACTGTCACAGCAACAAGGGAAGCAAGCACAGGCAAGCCCCAGGGTTTGATAGCTGTGGGAGTACCCTGGTCTGGCTCAGAGTCCAGATCAACAAAGACATTCAAAGTAGAGAACTTACAGTGAATGTCTTGATTTTGGTGACATACTCCATGCCTCCAGGCATTGGCAGCGTCAGCCGGCGGGCACCGCGCCCCTTCTGCAAAGGACAGGGCAGCAATCAGCTCTGTGATTGCTCTTCCCTCTTCCTCCTCCTCTCTGTCTCCCACTGATTGCCCTCAGTACCTTGCCTCTTACCTGCCCATATCCCTGCCTACTGGGTAGCGCTGCTCTTCCCAATCCCCTACAGGCTCAGGATCATAGAATGGTTTAGGCTGGAAGGGACCTCAAGGATCATCCAGTTCCAACCCTCTGCCATAGGCAGGGACACCTCCCACTAGCACAGGGCACTCAAGGCCTCCTCCAACCTGGCCTTGAACACCTCCAGGGAGAGAGCAGCTACAACCTCCCTGGGCAACCTGTGCCAGTGTCTCGCCACCCTCACTGCAAACAACTTCCTCCTAACATCCACTTTCAATCTCCCCTCTGCCAGTTCAAACCCATTGCCCCTTGTCCTGTCATTCCAAGCCCTTGTCAATAGTCCCTCCCCAGCCTTCCTGTAGCCCCCTTCAGATCCTGGAAGGCTACTCTAAGGTCTCCTTGAAGCCTTACTGCTTGAGGCAGTGTGGCTGGAAAGCTGTCTGGTGGGAAGGGACCTGGGGGTTGTACTTGACAAGCAACAAGCAAGCAGTGTGCCCAGGTGGCCCAGAAAGCCAATGGCATCCTGGCTTGGATTAGAAATGCTGTGTCCAGCAGGAGTAGGGAGGTGATTGTGCCCTTGTACTCTGCTCTGGTGAGGCCACACCTTCAGTGTTCTGTTCAGTTTTGGGCACCTCAGTACAAGAGGAATGTGGAGGTCCTGGAGCCAGTGCAGAGGAGGGCAAGGAAGGTGTGGAAGGGCCTGGAGAGTAAATGTGATGAGGAGCAACTGATGGAGCTGGGGATGGTTAGTTTGAAAAAGAGGAGGCTGAGGGGAGACCTCATCACTGTCTGCAGCTACCTAAAAGGAGGCTGTGGAGAGGTTGGTGCTGGTCTCAGGTAAATAGTGATAGAACAGGAGGGAATGGCCTCAGGCTGTGACTGGGTGGGTTTAGACTGGATATTAGGAAAAATGTTTTCCCAGCAAGAGTGGTCAGGGACTGGAATGAGCTGCCCAGGGAGGTGGTTGAGTCACCAACCCTGGATGTGTTTAGAAGTCGTTTGGCTGTGGTGCTTGGGGCTATGGTTTAGGATGAGCCTTGTAGAGCAGGGATATTCGTTGGACTTGGTGATCCTGAGGGGCTTTGCCAAGCTGAATGTTGCTGTGATTCTGCTTCTCTCTTGAAGCACAACCATCCACATGGAACTTCCTGGCAAGCCTCTGCCCTCCTCTCTTCCCAGCATCCCTACTTCCCTGCCCCTCCATACCAGCAGTGCCTCTAACTCCAAAGAGAAGGGGAGGTGGCGCCGGCCGCCGTACATGAAGTTCTTGCGCAGGTTGCTCTGGCAGATCTTGGCTATGTCTGCAGGAAAGGGAAAGAGCAGCTCTAGAGCCACACAGAGGATCCAGTTTTGGCTCCTCTGGTGCTGGGTCATCCTGGCTGGGTTGAATTTAACCCTGCTGCTGCTAGAACAAAAAGAGTTTGTTCTCTTTCAATCATAGAATGGTTCCGGTTGGGAGGGACTTCAGAGATCATCTCCAACCTCTGTGCCATGGGCAGGGACACTTCTCAACTTGACTCAAGGTCTCATCACTCTGCCAAGACACCTCCAAATTGTGAGAGGCCACTCCCAGATAGCACCCAGGGCAGCAGGGAGAACTAGAACCCTCTTCTCAGGTAGGATTCCAGCCTGAATACTTCACAGCTGATGACTCTGGAAGACCACAGCCTGCCTTTGCCCCAGGCTCTAGCTGTCAGGCTGGAGCTAAGCTACAGGGCTAAGCTCAGAGCCACAGTTCCACCTTGCCTGTCTGAAGATGCAATAGAAAAAATGACCTCTGCAAAACAAGAAGGAGCAGAGGTCCAAAGGAGACACTTGCCTGCAGGCTCAGCTCCCTCAGATGCCACTGATTTCTCCTGCCCAACAGAATAAGGGAGGCTTTCCCATTGGATAGTGTCCCTGCCTGGATCCTGTCTTCTTTCTTTGACCACTGGGCCTCAGTAACAAGAGAGCAGACATTTATCTTACAGGACACAGAAAGAGTCATACCATGGTGGGTGCTAGATGGATCACTGCTGGCTAGCTGCAGAAACTTGGTGGCATAGGGCATCAGGACGTTAGAAGGGAGGAAGTAGCCAGTCAGCAGGTTTAGGAGCAGCCACCCACGCAGCACACTCTCCCTGTGGAACAGAAGGAATTATGTGCACCTTGGAATGAGGCAATTCCTGCTCCAAGCAGCTCAAAGCAAGCCTCTGCCCTTCTGAACATCCATGGCAAGGGACAGCAAATGAGGTGGTGGCCATTGGTCTGAGGTTTCTTAGGCTGAGGGAAGGATTGATCTAGTTATTCTAACAGCAGATAAAGAGAGGGAACAGGCAAGGGCACTCTGATGTCACAGCTGCCATGTTACAGGGCACTGTGGTGTTGAGCCAGCCCCTAACTGTTGACTTAGTTCCCCAGGGTTGTGAAGAGGACATCTCTGAGCAGCACCACTACCAGTGCCCAGACATATCAGTAGCCAGAAATAAAAGGACAAACAGCCACTGAAGTGAAAATGCCACCAGAGTGCCCAGCAAAAGGCCCAGCATCTGAGCAGGCAGGGACAATACATCATTAGGGGGCAGCCTCTCCCCCAGCCCTGGTGTGCCTGTGGTGAGGCAAATGGTTCCCCTTCAGCTGTTCATGCACAGGACAGTGCTGGTACTCACTGGCTGGGGTTTTTGGAGACCTGTTTGATGACCTGGCAGTAGACTTCATCATGCAAACTCTCCTTCTCCTTGCACAGCTGCATTCAGGGAGAAGACAGCATCAGAGAAGGAATGAGAGGATCAAAGAGGCACCAGGTCATCCCTGTGCCCTTCCTCTCCCAGCTCCAGAGCTCTGCCAAAGCTGAGACTTTGCAGCCTCTGGTCTCTAGTGCTTTCTAGGCACAGAGGAGAAGCAAGTTGTGCCCTCATCTCATACTTAGGGAAACTCATACTCAGGGAAACCATTTATGTGGAACCCCTTCCCTCTGTGTTTTTAATTAGCCACTTTCAACTCCCTTCCTCATGTAGGAGGTTTCACTGCTGCTCTTCCCAGCAAGATCTTGGCCTTTCCTTCCCACTGGTGCTTCAGCACCTTGTCCAGGGGAAGGTCACAAACCTTAAGGATCTCATAGAGGCATTCAGCTTCATTCTGGTTCTTGAGTTTTGGTTGATCTCCCATGAACCGCATCAGAGCTGCAAAGCAAAGCTACCCTTCAGGTCTAAGCAGAAGTGATCCTGCCACGGGGCAGGCAGTAGAGAATGTCCTGAAAGCTTTTCTGCTCCACAGACTGTTAAGAGGCTTGCAGCAGAGAGGTGTAGTCAGCGAGGCACCCTCCCAGGCAGCGTGTGTCTCTCAGACACTTTGCACTTGAGGCCAAGTGCATGTTGCTGGATGCTTTCAGCAGGGACACAGAAGGTTACCAACTGCAGAAGTGCCTTAGGAGGGACCTTCCTCTCTCAGATCTCGTTGTCTGCTTTGGGCCTCCTTATGCCTCTGTGTGGCTACCAAGGCTGTCCCACTCACCCCTGCCCCAGCCTCTGCAGTTGGTGTCCCAGGGAGGCACTTACTCTTGAAGTTGTTGGTGGCAAGCTCATTGAGGTCACTATCGGAGTACTGGAGCAAAGACTCCTGGATTGGGACCTGCAGAGCCAGAATACAAGGGTAAGGAGACCCCACACAGTTCTGCTGCAGGCTTCAGGGCAGACAGAAGCTCCCAGTACCTTGCAGGCAGCACTGGAAGTAGGGGGATCTACACTTCTGCAGAGACTACAGCCAGAGGTCTGCTTTTTGTGCCTTTGCCTTGTGGGAACACAGCTAGAGGCAATGATGGGGCTGGGGTTCTGGCTGTAGCTGTGGGGAGACACTTTGCTCACCTTGGTGTGCTGGACCAGGTCAGTTACACTCTTCTTTTCAGCAGACATTCCCTTCAGTCTCTGCCTAGACAGAGGAGAGGGAACATGCAAACCAGGAAATATCCCAGAAACTGGCCTGGTGTGGGTGAGGCTACACAGGTCCTGTGTATGCCTGCTCAGGAAGGACACAGCTTACTCACATGGACTGAGCCTCTCGGAAGTAGGCTGTGGCAAAGTCTACCATGGTGTAATTATCACCAGCAGGGACTAACATGGTGCTGTTGTGTTCTGATGTCAGGCTGGGAGCAGAACTCTGCAAGGACAGACACCAAACCCACCCCAAATGTCAGCTGAGGAACTGCAGTGTGCCTTCTCCTCACTTGTCAGACCTGGGGAAGCCTCATCTGCATCTTCTGCCTCCCCCTCCCGCTGTGATAGTCTCTGAGTCTCCATTTGCCAAGATGAAGCATTCATCTCTTCCCTCTAGCCTTGGAGGTCAGGTGCTGTGAGAGCCTGGCAGGTCCCGCAGAACCCAGCCATAGCCCCCAGGAGCTCCCCAGGGCCAGCTCACCTCCCTGCTGGTGTTCCTGCTCTCCAAGGAAGCTCCCAGGCTCTTCTGCTGCCTCCTGCGCTTGTCCATGCTGATGCTGAGGTAATCAGGGGCTGCAGCCAGCTGCACCAGGCTGGTGGGGAAAATGCCAGAGCGGCCACCCGTGGAGCCAAACTGCCAGCCTGCAGAAACAGGGCAGAGTCAGGAGCTGTGGCAGCTCCCCAGAGAAACCAGCAGTGAAGTCGGGCCCCAGGGCAGGGTTAGGTTAGATCTTAGAACAAAGTTCTTCACAGAATGGCTCCCAAACACTGGAAGGGGCTCCCCAGGGAGCTGAATCTCCAGCCCTGGTTGGACTCAATGATATTAAAGGTCTTTTCCAACCAAACCAATTCTATGATTCTGCTGGCAAAGGAGAGCATCATGCTGACCAGGTTTTCCTGCATCCAAACGCAACAGCCCCTGTGAGTATGGCAGCTGGGAGCAGGTGGGTTGTGGTCAGAGAGTGGCAGAGCTGCAGGCTGACTGTGCCAGCCCATAACAGCCTGCTTTCCTCTGGGCTGCTGGACAGCAACATGTAGAGTTTCTGGGCACAGTGGGTGCCCAGCAGGCCCTTGAACCCAGACCACACCTTTCCTGCCACTCTCACAAACTCCCTCACCTGGCTCCACGCCTTGCATGGGCAGTAGCTCAATGAGGTCACCCTTCTGGAAGCTAAGAAGGCTCTTGTCATCCGAGATGTAGCTGCGCAGAGCAACCACATAGTTGGTGTCCTGGGGAAAAAGCGATGGGGAGGTCAAATCTCCTCTTCAGGATGTGAAGGACTCAGATCATGTCAGCCCATGGGCCATCTCAGGTCCAGGTGGAAAACCAGCTTCGTTCTCTAGTGCACTACAGCCATTCCCTCACCTGCCTTAGCTCCTGGATGAAGAGTTCCACCATGGCCTTGATGCGCGGAGCCTTCAGAGAGTGCAGGGTGAGCTGCTCTGTCTTCAGCGAGAACTCCAGGGCAGTGCTGCCCTTCAGTTCTACTGACAGCACATCTGCAAAGCTGAGAACACAGCCAGCATGATCAGGCTCCTCCTGCCAGAGCTGGGGACACAGGTTATGGGGGTGGGAGCTCATCCCAAGGAACAGAGACAGGCCTCAGCATGCTCCAGAGAGTGGCTGTTCAACAGCACTGTGTCACAACCTACACCAAGGCTACTCATGGCTTTCACCATACCGCTCTGAGGACCTGCCTTGTGATGATGTGCATTGAGCTGGCTCACACCAAGCTCTCACTTGTTGTAAGCAAAGCACAGGGTAAGAAGGAGAAGGAAAAGCCAAGCTCATTAGAAGAAAGGTTATTGAGTCACAGCTGCTTTGGGGCAATCCTAGGGAGTGCAGCACAATCAGGGAATATTCAGCTCAGCGGTTTGGTTTTTCTCCCAACACTTTGAAAGCATCCCAGAGGTTGGACTAGATGACCTTTGGAGGTCACTTCCAACCCAGACCATTCTATGATTCTAAGTGATTCATATCATCATCCTACAGCAAGCTGCAGCCCTTCTGCTCACCTGTAGCTGCGGAGAATCTTCAGGTGCTCAGGCTTATACCCAGCTGCTTTCACCACCTTCAGCAGCCGCATGCCCCGGTGAGAAACACCCAGGATCTGGACATCACTTCCACTTTCACCCTGTCAGTGAAAAGCAGCAGAGAGCATTAAAGTCTCCATCACACCTGGACAAGATGCAGCAGGGAAAGAAGATGCTACCACAAGTACCATGAACGGGCTCCCGTGGCTGACAGAGATGTCAAACCCAGGAAGGTTCAGAAGGCCCAGAAGATTGAGTGATGTATGGGCAGGCAGGGAGTCAGAAAGAGACTGCAGGTGAACCAGAACCACACATCTAAAGTAAGCCCAGGGTCTGGTGAGAAGGTTAAGACTCACATGAACTGGGAAGAGGCGGGAGAAGTAGTTAGCCCAGTTATCCCGAGCAGCCAGCACGATCCTCTTCTTTATCCCATCCTCCTGAATGGACTGGGCACTGTTGCCAACCTGCAGCTCCACTGGCAGGGTTACAAAGAAGAAGCTTTCTCAGCAAGACAAAGACAGTCAAGTCTCCCTCTGCACAGGGACTCATTCCCACCAGCCTCCTGTAGTGCCTACAGCACAGCAAATGGCATGCAGAGGCTAAAGGGCACCACCTTGCTTGCACACACCAGCCTGCTACTAGTTTCTCTCTCCCTCTGCATGAAGTTCCTGGCAGCTGGATTCTGAAACAACTCCAAATGCCCACAATAAACATACTGAAACTGAGATTTTTTTTTCCCTCAGAGAAATTTCAGGGCCATTTTCTGGCCATTTGGAATAAGCAAACATCCCTGCGCTGCACAGCGCAGCACATGCAAATTGCTTCCTCGCTGCAGCCACAAATATTTCTCCTCTGCCCCAAGTCCTGCCTAGAGGGATGTGGAGGTTGGTTTCTCATGTCAAACCCAGGGAGGCACAGGGAGGAAGGGACGATTTGGGCTGTTAATTACTCAGCAGGTCTTTCATCTTGCGCTTCTCCTCCCTGGAGATCCGAAAGCAGGAGTCGGAGAAGGTGTCCCGCATGATCTGCAGAGGGAGGGGAGAGAGAGAGGCTGCTGTTGGGAAGGCCACATCTGGTTGTGTTGGACATCTCAGGCTGCTAAACAGGCTGAGTTTCAGGAAGGAGTGAAGAGGGGCTTGACTGGATGGACTGGAGAAGAGACTAACATCACTAGGGATGCAGAAGTACCACATGGAATGTAATTACAGAGGGATTTGAGCCAAGCAGCCCTTGGGGCATACACCAGTGCATACCTGTTCACACAGCAAGTTCAGACAGTAAGGGTGACTGAAATTTTCTTTGGGGTAAAACACCTGCAAGAAGAGGAAAGAAACCAACAGTGATGTTGCAGATGTTCACAGATGTTAGGAAGAAGTTCTTTACAGTGAGGGTGGTGAGACACTGGCACAGGTTGCCCAGGGAGGTTGTGGCTGCTCTCTCCCTGGAGGTGTTCAAGGCCAGGTTGGAGGAGGCCTTGAGTGACCTATGCTAGTGGGAGGGGTCCCTGCCTATGTCAGGGGGTTGGAACTAGATGAGCTTTGAGGTCCCTTCCAACCTTACCATTCTATGATTCTATGTTGCAGGAATAGCTCTCCAGAGATGTTTTGCACTCTATTTGTGCTGCTGCCAGAGGAGTGAGCCTCTGAAGAGTCGTAAGGAGGAGACACTCTGGATGCAACCAGGAGTGAAGGACAAGCAGGAAAGTGCTGAGACCATGGGACCCAATCAGTTCAGTGCACTCCACAATACTTGTTTGTAAACACATTTATACTATTTGAACAGGAAAGCACCAAATACAAACCAATTTATTTGTAGCTTTCTCAGTGCTTTACAGAGGAAAGGACAGGCAGGGAAGCCAGATGCAAGAGGCAGTAAAGGCAGAGCAGGGCTCAGATCTCCCATCAGATGGTGCCCTGCCATGTGACCTCCTCCCAGGATTACCTTTGTGCTCTTTTATCACACTGGGTGACAACAAATGGCTTTATCCACATGTGGACCCAGTTCCCTCCCCGCCATAGCCAGGCTTCAGCTAATGAACCTCACCTCTTTGCGCAGGAAGATTTTCCAGGCAGGGTTGGCATAGGAAAAGCTGACGCTGGTAGCAAGTTTATACACCTGGGTCTTGATACCATCATCTTCTGTTATTGTTACAGTAGAGTCTGTGTGAGGAGAGAGCATTAAAGATCATAGAATGCTTTGTACTGGAAGGGACCTTAAAGATCATCTAGTTCCAACCCCACTGCTACAGACCTAACCTACTAGACTGAGCTACTCAAGGCCCCATCCAACCTTTTCTTTGAGCACTTCCAGCACTGGAGCCTCCACAGCTTCTCTGGGCAATCTGTTCCAGTGCCTCACCACCTTCATGGGGAAAGAATATCTTCCTTATGTCTAATTTGCTGCCTATGGGGTCACCTTCCCACCTGTCAAAGATCTACGAAGAGAAAGAGGACAGCGCCTGGCTGGATCTTGCCAGGCAGCCCCTTGAAGGTCAGTGATGAGTTCACCATGCACAGAACAGCCACTGTGGGAGTGCCAGCATTTCTGAGAGCCTTTATACTTGCTGCACCAGCCACAAACTTCAGTGCTCCTACTAGAAGAGACAGGGAGCATGCAGCATCCCAGGCCAAATACTACCTCTCTGCTTAAGGCTGAGGACACAAGTTTCACTTTGTGTCATTATGAAAAGGCTGCTAGAGGTTTTAAAAGGACATTAAAGTTCTCCTCTGAGTTACAGACTGCATGGTTCTGGTACAAGGCACCCAGTACTTGCACTGGACTTTCTTTCTGCAGGAGGTCCATTAAAGACAGTTTGAGGAGGACCACTCAAAGGCATTGCTTTATGAGGTAGGTTTGTCTTCATCTAAGCACTCCCAGCTTTGCAAACTTGAGAGCCCACTGACAAGAATTGTAAGTAGAATCCACAGCTCAGCTGGTTTTGTATCCTTCTTCAGAAGCACATGGGGATTTTTCAGGCTAATACAGCTGCTTTGATTTACCTTCACAGGACTTCTTAAAGAAACATGTTGTAAATGATAGGGAGAGTGAGACAGAGAAACTCTTCTCTACCAGGGAAGCTGCTTCAGCAATGTCCCTTGCAGGTCATAAAATGTAAAGCTGAAGAGAGTTTTAACAGCTGAAATGCATTGGTACATGCATCCAAAATAGCAGCAAAGGATAGAATGAATTATGGCTCCAGGCTCCTGCTGAAATTCAGAGGCAAAACCTAAGACACTCCCAAAGGACTACTGAGAACAATTTAGGTGGGCAGTATCCAGACAATCTGCAAATGGCCACTGTCCAAGCTCTACCCAAGCTCTCATTCTCTCTAAGAAACATTCCCTCATTCCTCAGCCTGTCTTTAAGGACCCTTCAGAGGCTCCAGAAGGTAGAACACTTTGGCTGCCCATTCCTCCCTGGTCTAAAGTCCATCTGTTGAATTGCAGCTTTGATAAAGTAATTGTGCTTCAGGTAGGCAATAAAAGATGTTGTGTGCTGGACCTTGATAAAGCTGCAGCCCAAAGGTCCCTGCTGGGTTTAGTTGCATTTTTTAGAGAAACTCAGCCCTTCCTTCATCATTTGTGCCTGACACCCAGCACTGCACTGGAAAGAGTTAGAGCTGCCAAGGGCCATGCTGATTACTGGGCCAGACCAGAACCATGAGAGTCCCTCTGGTTTCATACAGCCCACTCAGTCTCTGGCCAGCTGGCTGATGACAGAATGTAAGCTGTGACTTCTCTTGGGCCACTGGACTGATTCTGACCCCATCCCCTCCCTGCTACCAAATGGCCTGGGTGAAGTCGATACTCACTCTTCCCTGTGGATTCCTCCCAGTCTTGGTTCCCAAGATCTGAGAGAGGCGAAGGCAGTGGTGGGGGAAGAGGAGGAGCAGAAGCAGGAGGTGGTGTGATCTCCTGGCTGAAGATGTTCAGGAGAGGCAACTGCTTCTCCTTGATAGAGCTAGAAGTTGAGCTTGGCTTGGGTTTGGTAGGTGGAGGTGTTTTCTTTTCCTGTGGCAGGGGGGATGGCTGCAAGACAGCAAAACCATTTGACCCAGTGACCCTCTGCATTATTACTGTGCTCTATGCTGACACTGCTGCTATGAACCATCCCTAGGGCAGCAGTCCAACCCTGGAAGCAAGATGTGTGTAAACAGGGACACCAGGACTGCTAGATCCACACACTGCCTGCAAAGAGATGAAGATTAACCAAACCCAGGTGCAGAGAACCACATCACTGAGATCGAAGCCTCCAGCTGGGAAAGGGAATAAAGACATCAAGGGCCAAGCCCTTGGTGTCAAACATGGGAAACACAATTTGCTTGTTTTCAGGTTAGCTTTAAACATATGTGATGGTTTGGGAGTTCCCTGTCCCCCCACACTTTGTAAAATCCCCCAGACTAGACTCAGCCAGCTGGAGGTTAAGGACTGAAGCTCTATTTACAGCTCAGCACAATGTACAAGCAGAGATATACACAACAGACAGGAATAGTTACAGAAATATACAAGGTAAAGGTAATACAGAAACACAATCCCCCTCCCAGAAATCAGAGACCCCAGGAGGGGCTCCCAGCCACCCTTCCACCTTCTCCCCACCCCTCTGCCTCACCCCAAGGCTTGCTTTACACACAAGATGAGTATGGAGGATGGGCCAGGGGAGTTAGAAGGAGAGTGGTTAGTGCCTGAGCCCGAGAGTGTCTGAGCCCAAGTGGTTTATCTTTGTTTTGTATTCTTTTCTTAAACATCTCAGCAAGCCTATGAGTGAAGTAGACATCACCATTGTTTCCTTTTCACAGCCTATAATATAATTTTCTCCATTAAAATATTCTAATTAGCCTCAAACCAGCACAACATACAACAGGATTTGCTGCTACAAGGTCTTCCTCAAAGTGACTTTACAGACTGGAATCCAGTCTGGGATGGGCAGCACCATGGTGTGAGCTCACAGCTCTCTAGTAACCCACCAAGAAGTCACCTACTGCACTCCCAGGTAGTTCCCACTCTGTTGCAGAATGGGCATACTGGCCCTGTCTGCTGAGCTCTTATGGTGACCAGAGAGCAAGGAACTCACTGATCTAGGAGAAGGGAGGTTCATCATTCCAAGCTTGGCCAGAGCCTCGTTTTTGGGGTCATTCTTCTTTACAAATGGTGTGGACACTCTCCTGCAAGGAAACAGGGAACACAGTTACAGGGGTTGCAGAGTAGCTGTGGCCACAGTGGAGCCGTGTGGCAGTGCAGGGACAGATTGCCACTCATCCTCCTGCTCCCCAGGAGGAGCCTCTCACCTGGCAGGAGTGATGGGCTGGGGTTCAGGGGCTGGCCTGCTCTGGTACATCTTGATGATGTTGCGGATCTCCCGGCTGGGTTCGGGCCGCGACTCTGGGCCTGAAGACTTCACCACAGGTGGCTCCTTCTTTGGTTTTCGTGTCTGGGGTTTTGGCTCTGGCTCAGGAGGTGGCAAAGCAGGAGCAGGGGCTGTTGGGGATGACAGGTTTAACCAAGAGACCAGCACAGACACAGCAGAAATCCCTTTATCTTGTTTGAAGCTCCCTCTCTCTTAGCGCTAAGCTATCCCTTGATTTGGGATCCCACTTTCCAGAGCTCAGCCTTCCTCTCTGCCATCTCGAGATGCAGACTTTCAAGAGAGCCAGATCTGTCCTCCTCTGCCTATGTCCTGAGGCCTGATGCTCTTGAAAAGCTCCTGCTTGGCAACCTGTCTGCATCTGCACTGCACAGCATCTTACCTGCCTCTGGCTTGGGGCGAGGCTTCTCTTCTTTCCTTGTCTCTGGCTCTTGCTCCTCCTCCTGCTGATTTGCTGGAGGGGTCCAGGCTTTGGAAGCAGGCCTGATTTTCTTCACTCGGATCTTTTGCTCCCCTGTGTGAAAAGGAGAGTTTGAGCTGGTTGGACCCATGGCCAAAACTCAGCACCAACAGCACAGTCCCCACCCTTGCATCAGCCAGCAGAAGCTGAGCTGGTTAGACCCATGGCCAAAACCCAACACCACAGCAGAAGCTCCTGCTTTCTAGAGGCAGAGGAGCCCAAAGCTTTCCAGGAAACTGGCAACTCAATGCCTCACAATCTGAGTGCAGCCAGCCAAACTCCTGCCACAGACAGCACCAGCACCTCCTGCAGGGATTAGTTTGGCTGAAAGGAACTCCCCATTCTGCCAGGAAGGGGCTGTAGAGCAAGGTGTTGTGATGAGTGAAATGCCCAGGGTGGGAGATGCTCACCCTTCTTCTGAAAATATTCTCTCTTCTCCTGGAAAGTTGTTGGAAGATGTTCATCATCTTCACTGCTGAAGAACTGCTCTTCTGTGTACTCATAAACCTGCTAGCAGTTCACAAAATGCTTACTTAGCACCAGCCAATAGATACCTCCACACTGCCCTGAAGTTCAGAGGGGACCTTCCCTTGCCATGTTCTGATCTAGAACTTCTTCCCATCTGGGAGTGTCCCAAGAGATCAGTCTCTGAACAAAGGAATCATCAACCAAGTCACAAGAAGGTCAAGTATGTGTTAGAGGCCCCAGACAACTTGCTGGAAGGTAAAGGACTCAGACTGATGAATTTTACTATGGGGAAATACAAATCAGCAGGAAATTAATTGGCCATCACTGCAGCCAAATCTCCACAGAGCCAACACCAGCAGGGTTTGGTCCTGTGTCTTAGAGACTCAGCAAGCAGAGTTTGAAAGGCTCCAGTTATCACAGGCAACTGCAGCTCTCTGCTCCTCTCTTTGCCAAACCACTGACACACTGGGAGGGAAGTAGAGCAAAGTCAAACCACGACATTCAAACCACCACTGCTTGTTTTTCACACCATTTTTCCTACCTCAGATGGTGGTTCTGGAGCATCCTGGCTTGTAGGAGGTTTCTTGGGTTTTGGGGTAGCAGCTGGGACTGGGTCTGAGGTTGAAGCTGGAGCTTGGGCTCGTGGTGGACTTGAGACCCTTGGCCTTGGGTTCTCAAGAGACTTTTGCCACCGCTGCTGTTGCTGCTGTTGCTGCTGCTGCTGCTGTTGAGAGATGCTCATGGCTTGAAGAGTCATCTGCTGGGCCTGAAGGAAGGAATTGGAATGACTCTGAGCCCTAGGCTAAGCAAAACCAGCACCCACCAGTCAGGCTGTCCCATTCTTTCTCTGGTAATCACAGAACATCCACCTAGGCACTGCAAATCTCCCAGTGTTGTGGACCAGGTGTGCTCAGGGAGCCTGCTCCCACCTAGGCAGAGCTCCTAACAACACCCCAAAGACTCAGCTACCTGTGAGGTAGCCTGGGAGCTCCATGCCCTCAAAAGTCTTTGTGCAGAAAGCAGGACAGTGCAGACCTTCACCTGTAGCAAATCCAGCTAAAAACACATGGGAATTACAGCTGAGGCTTTCCCTTGTCCCTTGCAGTTGCTCTTGTCACTGCTACTCACTCACCTGTGGTGCCTCAGTGTCCCCATGGACACGAAGGGGCAAAAAGGGAGTTCTCATCTTTGCAGTCTTAAATAACCCCAACTTAATATAGCTGAAGCCCAGCACTAAGTACAGAGTGTTACAGAGCAGGCCTAGGGCAGGAGGGGAGCGTGGCTGACCACAGCACACACACCAACCAGTTCCTTGCTCTTCCCCAGGTCTTGGGCCCCTCCCAAGCAGTCCCTTCCACTCACCATGAGCATGGCTTGTTGATTGATAAAGGCTTGCTGCTGTGCTGCTAACTGAGCTGGATCTATAGCTGGAACCATGGCTGTGGAAGACACACAAGGCTGCAGAGTTCCACAGGCAACACTACCACACAGCCCCGAGCTGAGTGTTCACTGGACACTCTGCTTGGCTTTCAAATGCACAGGCTCCATTACAACACCCACCCCACCAAACTCTTCCCCTGGAGAGTGACTGAGACACCCTGGTCTACCTGGCACAGGTGCAATGCCACCAGCTGCTGGCATCATAGGTATGGCTCCTGGCATCCCCACCATCGAAGGTATGGGCTGGTACACTGGTGCTTGGGTCAGGCCAGAGAAGCCTAGAGGCAAAAGATCACATGCACAGTGGTTTTGGGGACTTGCAGGTGAGGAAGGCCTGAGCAGTCCTGCAGAGCACATTGCACAGGCTGGCAGCCTTTGGTTCTCTCCACGTGCCCCAGCCACAGGGAGATGTGAGTGGTTTATCTCTCCCCACACAGCAGCACAGAGCAAAACTCAGGTGGGAAAAGGAAACAAAAGAGAAATGTGTGGCCTGACAGACTTTACAGTAACAGTGTCCAGACAGTGCTTCTGCAGTCTAGTTGAGGTCACCACCATTCCCCATGACTAAGCCTATTAATAACTCCTGCCTGTGAATGATTACACAGAAGAGCTTCTCTTGAGGGATGGGCAAAGGTCTCTGGGACTGTCACATCCACATTGGTCTCCTTGCTGTAGGTAGCAAGGGTGAATGAGCAATGAGCCCTGGCCTAGATGGCCTTGTGGAGGAACTGTGGGAAGAAAGGAATTCCTCTGCTCTCAGCAGTCAAGTCCCACATGAGGCCACAAACCAGAAAACCCACTGAGGTCAAAGGCAGAAGAGCAAAGGAGATGGAGACCCATCTCAAGCCAGGTTGAGTCAGCACACAGCACAGGTCTCCTGAATCATGATGTCCCCACCAGTGAGAGCAGCCCTGGGATGCCATAGAGAGATCTTCACAACCCTCACTGACCCAAGCACAGTGAGAGGCAACCTTGTTTGTCCTGCCCCAGAGTCTCTATAGTAGCCAAAAATAGTCCCAGAGTCAAGGTAATGGTCTGAGCAGGGCCTTCCCCCCCTTTCTGAAACAGCAGGGTGCAGATTTCCCACTGCCATTAAGGTATGGGTGTTTGACTCCACCCTGCATCTTAGCTCCATGGAAACAAGCAAAAGCAGAGAAACCAAACACACAAACCAGGGGTCAGACTTATTAACCCAGGGAGTAGCTAGAGACCATGGGGAAGTCTGTAAGGAAGCAATAAGAAAGATGAAAACCTTCCCCTGAGAAAGGCAGCAACTCTTTTGTAAAGGCACAAGGTGGGTACAGGACTTAGGAGTGTTGGCCTAGGGAAGAGGGGGCTGGGGTCAGAAACCAGCTACCTGTTACCTTGATCCTCCCAAGACTAACTTGAGAGAGAAAAGTAAAGCAGAACAAAGGTGGTACCATTGCCTAGCAGCTCCCCAAAGTGTCTGTATCCCAGCACCTGAGAGTGAGGAGAGCATCTTCTGCTGATCTACACTGAAGATCAAAGCCCTTCAAGAATCAGCCAAGCCCATGCAATAATTAACATTTAAGGGGCTCCCTGACTTGTGCACACTGAAGCTTGCATAGCCCCACAGGTATTCCCAGTTGTCCCCATCCCCTCACAGACCTACAGAAGGAAAGATTCCTCTCTGGGGGGGTCCAATCTTCCCACCTCCTTTCATGCGTCCACTCAGANAAGCAGGGGGGAAGAGGCAGAAGCGCTGAAACAGGATAGCTGTACAGAGGAAGTAAGAGACAAGATCAAGGAACTTACTGGGACTCTGGACCCTTGATGCAGCACATTGTTGAAGAGATCATCCACATAGTGATCCAAGCCTACAGGGGTTCTCAGGTCATCTCCAAATCTTGAATCTGATAGCAGAGAGGAGTCTGGTGACAAGGCAGGTAAGGAACATTCCTCTGCCTGCAGTCCCTGTTAGACAGCTGTGATTTGGAGTGGAGTCCTTCAAGAAGAATCAGTTGTCTCCCTGTCTGCTCTGATTCCCTGCTGGGACCCATCTGTCCCTTCCCCATGCCTTCTGCAGTGCTCACCTGGATGGAGGGTGCTGAATTCTGGAGGCAGGCTGGGTGGGGGGAAGGCAGGAGCCTGGATGCCTGGAGCAGGAGGGATCCTGTCGAAGGGGATGATGAGGACAGTACAGAGCATTGAAAGGTGAGCTACTGGGTGACAGTGCCACAAGTGGTGGGGCAGGAAGATTAGATGACTTACAAATTGAGGTCATGGGAGCTTCTGTCCCTCTCAGGTGTGATGGGGTACTCATGTGAGGACTGAGAGGAACTGCTGAGGCTGCTGACATCCTCCATCTCACCAATGAGGTCCAGCACAAAGTCACAGCCCAGCAAGTCCTGCCATGTGTTGCCAGTAAACATGGAGATAGACCACCCTCGAGACTTCTTATCACAGCCCCTGGTAATGGGGAAAGGAAGGAGAGAAAAAGTGTCCAGGGGAAAGGGAGAGAAAGGAAAATCAGTGCACTCAGTGTCCTCTTGTCTTGTCTAACCTGAGTCAAGTCCTTAAGATTTAGAATGTGCTGCAGAAGCAGGGTGAGAAGGAAAAACAGAATTGCTGCAGATTTGTCCTTTCACTTTAACCTGAAGCTGCTCTGACAAGGTCACACCAGTGGTTCCTGTGTGCAGCTCATGCACACAGATGGAAGGGTGGAGGAGAAAGCACAAGCCACAGTGGGTAAGGAGTGGCTATTCCACATCTGACCATACAAATTCTAGCCTGCAGCCCCAACCAGCCTGAATCTCAGACTACTGACAACTTTTTTCATACCCCCAGACCTTCTCCCATCATCTGGCAGTACCTTGCACTCAGGATCCAGTCTGCATACTGCTCCCCAGTCATCCAGGACTCCACCTCAGCTGAGAACTTGTCCTCTAGCACAGAAAAAAAGTCAGTACAGAGCCTCCCCAGCAGGGCCCAAAGCAACACCTAAGCTCTGCAGGACACATGAAGAGCCTGGCTGAAGAGTCTTACACACTCCTCAGCAAGGGCCACAGGAGGACAGGAAGCACTTAGAAGGCTCCACACGAACACATTCACATCCTAAAGAATTGTTGGGGGGCACAGGTTGGCAATTCCAACCTGATGACTGAAAACCCTCACAGAATCCTGGCTCACTTGGGCCACCACTCCCACTTCACCAAGAAGCCAGAACAAGGATGTCTTACATCCAACTCACAGAGCTTCTGATCACTCAAGAAGCAGAATAAGCCAGTGCTGGAGGAGGGAGAAAGGCAGAAAGTCCCTGCAGGAAAGGCAGCAGTTGCTGCTGCATGGGCTGTGCAATGAGGGGCAACAGCTAAATCGCACCACAGAGATGTAGGTTGTGGCTGCTCCCTCCCTGGAGGGGTTCAAGGGCAGGTTGGATGAGGCCTTGAGTGACCTGTTCTAGTGGGAGGTGTCCCTGCCTATGGAAGGAGGTTGGAACTGGATGCTCTTTGAGGTCACTTCTAACCTTCCCATTCTGTGATTCTGTGTACAACCAGAACAGTTCTCTGATGGCCCAAACCCAGAAGCATCTCATCCCTCAGCCTGAGAAGCAAGTCTTGCCAGGCCCAGACTACAACTTGTGGATCTAGATTCAGATGCTTGTATCCCCCATGGTTGTGCCAGCCAGAAGCAACTGTTCTGATCCCTCTGTACTAAGCTCAGAGGAGTTTAGTTTGGTAGAGTTAGGTAATGGTTGGACACAATGATCTTAAAGGTCTTTTCCAACTGAGGCAATTCTGCACTTCTAAGTAACTTCTGAATGCTGATTTCTACACTGGAGAAGTCCTTAGGGATTAGAAGACAGTGGGAGGGCAGAAGCACAAGTTACCATTAAAAGTATGAACATCCAGCACCATCTTCCCTCTCCTCTGGTTTGCAGTCCACTCCAGCTGAGTGGGAGGGCAGGCTCGAGACAGTGCGGAGTCTGCCTCTGTGTGCTGCGCTGCTGTCAAGATCTTGCGCTGGCAAACGGCGTTGTAGCCCTCCATGCCATGATCTGACACGAACCTAGCAGACAGCAGCTGCACTGTGAGCACTCTGAGCACTGTGAGCACACTGCTCACACTCTCTCAGCCTCAGCCCAAGTGCAGCTCAGGTCTTTTCTCCTCCTTACTTCAGCAGCGGCTTCTCCAGCGCTGGCGAAGGGGCGAAGCAGCTCAGCAGGGCTGCCATCAGGACCCAAGCTCTCTGGCTGTGCTCCAGGTCTGGGTTTTTCCACGCCTGGGCAACCACCTGGCTGAAGATTTCATTGCGTAGGGCCACATTGTTCAAACCTCTTGCAGCAATGTAGTTGCCCAGGAGGACCTCCTGCCAGCCCTGGAGATTCTTGTCACCGATGAACCGCAAAATCTATTAGCATCCGGGGGGTGGGGGAAAAAAGAGAGAGAGAGCTCTGGTTGCAAGCCTCTGTTCCAAAGGTGGCAACCTGGGCTGTAGGCACCAGGCTGTTTGTGAGCTTAAGAATGGGCACCACTTGGTCAGGATCTGTTCTCAGGTTTTGTGCACCACCTATGTCCTGTGGCACCTGGGAGGCAGTGCGCAGAGAGACTGGAGCCTGACTAAAAGCCAAGGTGACTTCAAGTCTCTTCTTAAGGGTATGTCTCTGACTCAGAGTTTGTTATTGAGCAAAACCCTTCCCCTCCTTTGGGCAGAGCTCAGATACAGAAGCAGGTCACTGAAGGCTGTTTGCTACTGTCTAAGCCCACAGGCAGCCCAGCTGTAAAAACATGTACCAGAAACTGATGACCTGTTGGTCTTTGTGAAGAGCTCAGAGAGGCGGGCAGGAGGAAACACTAACAACTCCATGGTAAAAGTCATTTGGTGAAGTTAATATCACACCAAGGTGTATGAAGTGTGGTTTTATGATTGGCAGATAGGTGGTGGAGAAGACAGGTCCCCCTTACGCTGTCATTGCTGCTGAGTCTGGAGCACTGGAAAGCCAGCAGTCTAATTCCTCTATGTCCTGCCCAATTCAGAGGCTTCACCACTTTGATGGCTGGTTTATACCTCACCAAGAACACAGCAACCCAAAGGGGCTGCATGTGAGCTTTGCCAGGCTGCTGCACTGCCTAGAAGGGGCAATTTTTTCTGCTCTCCGACACAATGATCTTAAAGGAATGGCAGCCACCACCTACACCTTGTCACATCACGGCAACAAAACAGCAGTTTATGCCCACCTGTACAACAGCAAGGCCCTGGTCAAGCTCTTACCAGTTTGTTGAGCTCAAGTGCACTCTCCTGGTATTCAGCATCCAGATGAGTCAAGGGGTGCTGCAGAGGCTGGCCAGGGGCAGGGAAATCTGTCTTCTACAGAGAAACAGAAGGACAGAAACATAAAGCTTGGTTCCGGTGTCACTAGAACTAACGTGTCTGCCCAGAGGGGAGGCACTGGAGAGATGTAAAGAGTTCTCACCTGGAAGTGTGACTTAATGAAGGAGGAGAAAGGATAGCTGTTGATGGTGGGTGGGAGGGAAAGATCATCTTTGACCTTGACTTCTGGAGGCAAAGCCTCAGTTATCTGGTTGGCCTGTGCTTGGTACTGACCTGCAGGAAAAAGAGGGTTTGTGTTGCAGCAGTTGAAGGGCAGGCAGAGCACACCCAGCTCACAGTGCAACACAGGCTAAGCTCAGGAGAGAGCTCTTGCAGAGCCTTTCTGACTCTCAGCCTAGGTAACACCCTGAGGGCGCTCAGCTCCCTTCTGTGGTGCAGAGCTTACAAAGCAGGAAACTCTGAGTCTGCAGAGCCACTGCAGAGGCACTGTTCAGCCAGCAAGTGAGTGTGAGGCTGTGCTTGTTTGAGGCTAATTGGGATATTTTAATGGAAAAAAATAGATGATAAGCTGTGAAAAGCAAACACTGGTGTTGTCTGCTTCACTCATAGGCTTGCTGAGATGTATAAAAACAAGGATACAAACATAGATAAGACAGAGTCTCTCTGGGAGCTGCTGTGTCTGCTGAGCTTCTGCTGTGTAACCCAACTCATCACTCTGCTTCTAACCTCCCCCTTGCCCATCCTCCAAACTCACCTTGCACATAAGGCAGACCCTGTGGGATAAGGTAGAGGGGTGAAAAGAAGGTGGAAGGGTGGTTGGGAGCCCCTCCTGGGGACTGATTTCTGGGAGGGGAATTGTGTTTCTGTATTACTTTTAACTTGTATATTTCTGTAGCTATTCCTGTCTGTTGTGTATATCTCTGCTTGTACATTGTGCTGAGCTGTAAATAGAGCTTCAGTCCTTAATTTCCAGCTGGCTGAGTCTAGACTGGGTGATTTTCATAGAGTGAGGGACCAGGTAACTCCCAAACAATCACAGAGGCCTTCATGAAGAGACACTGGATGAGGGCTTTATCTTGGGTGACAGAGGAGCAAACACCTTCCCAAATAAAGATTTCTCAATGCAGCACAACTTCTGCGCATTCCTCTCTCTCCAAACCAACTTGGCCCCTGATGCTGTCCTCCTGCTCCCTGTTTACATCCCACCAGCATTTATTTTCAGCAGCTTGAAGGCAGTTTGCCCTTTGAGGTCCTCTAGGTAACAGTGCTCACTAGACCAGCTGCTAGTCCCTAGAGAGGTATGCCACGAAGGATGAGGTGTTTGGGGATCCGCTTCCCAAGCTGACTGATTCTGTCCCATACTGCACACAGCTGTCTTTATCTTAGATGCTGTACCAACAAAAAGGCAAACCCTCAGCCCATTCCAACTTAAAAGTACACATTGCACAGAGTTACAAGAGGACAAAACTGCAAAATAAAAAACCTCAAACAAACCACCCTTAATGCTTAAGATCAAGGTGGCAGCTTGGGAAGTTATTTCATTTAGTGGTGTTTTGGTCATTTGAAAACAAACCAAGAAACTTTCCAACCCAAGCAAAGTGTTTTCCTTACTTGGTTGCATTGTTACATCCTCGTTTCTGCCTACTACTATTTTAAAATAATTATGTCTGAACAAGTAATGTTTAATGAACACCTCAAAATGCCTGTTTGAAAGTGCCAGAAGTTGTCATTTTTGACTTCTCCACCTTCAATTTCCTTGAGGATTTTCAAGCAGGAAAAAGATGGTGTTTGAGTTCTCATACCCCAGATCATAGAATCATAGAACTGTCAGGGCTGGAAGGGACCACAAGAATCATCCAGTTCTAACCCCTCTGCCATGGGCAGGGACACCTCACAGCAGATCAGGCTGTCCAGAGCCTCATCCAGCCTGGCCTTAAACACCTCCAGGGATGAGACTTCCACCACCTTCCTGGGCAACCTGTTCCAGTGTCTCACCACTCTCATGGTGAAGAACTTCTTCCTAACATCCAATCTGGATCTACCCACTTCCAGTTTTCCTCCATTCCCTCCACTCCTATCACTTCCTGACATCCCAAAAAGTCCCTCAGCAGCTTTCCTGTAGCCTCCTTCAGATTCTGGAAGGCCACAATAAGGTCTCCTCAGAGTCTTCTCTTCTCCAGATTGAACAGCCCCAACTCTCTCAGTCTGTCTTTGTAGCAGAGCAGCTCCAGCCCTCTGCTCATCCTCATGGCCCTTCTCTGGACATCTTCCAGCACCTCCAGATCTTTCTTATAACAGGGGCTCCAGAACTGGATGCAGTACTCCAGATGAGGTCTCACCAGAGCTGTGTAAAGCAGGAGAATCACCTCTCTTGACCTGCTGGCCACACTTCTGTTAATGCAGCCCAGGATCTGCTTGGCTTTCTGGGCTGCAAGTGCACACTGGTGGCTCATGTTGAGCTTCTCACCGACCTCCACCCCCAAGTCCCTCATCCCCACCACTGCTCTCAAGCCAGACACTGCCCAGCCTCTATCAGTGCTTAGGGTTACCCTGACCCAGGTGCAGATACCCAACTCTGCAGCAGACCTGGGTTTTCCTAGCAGTTTGTGGCCACACAGTTTTGGCCAAAACATTTTGCACCACCACCCTCACCAGTTGTGTCAGCACAGCTCAAAAGAAGAAGAGCTGAACAGGTAACAGAGACACTGATTTTTCATCTGCTGTTCTGCCTGCTGGCCTGGGAAGCTTTCCCACCCTGTCATGCTGGGAAACAATACACATGACACCATTTGTCTTTATCATATTTACACTGCAATCATCATAAATCAAACACAACCCAGGTGACAGGCAGCAGGGAGGGCAAGCACATGCCCAAACTGCTGGGAAACAAGGAAATATACAGTGCTGGAAAGGGAGGGAAAGAGAGAGGATTCCTCACCTTCAGCTAACTGCAGGAGGGCAGCAAGCTCTGCAGGGATCTCCAGCAGCCCCACATCCTGTGGGGACAGAGAGAGAGCATGTCAAGCACTAGGGTACCAGCAGTGGAACAACATATAAACCCTGAGCTGTTCTGCCCAGGCTGCCTTTGAAGATCTGGCCAGAACAGGGACTGAGCAGCCCAGCTCAGGCAGCAGATTCTGGTCCACACAGGGGAGGGTTAGATCAGCCCAGGTGTGGGACATGGGAGGGAAAGCTGAGTAATTCCTACAAAAATCAGTAGCCATAGGGGCAGTGGCAGGGAAGGTGACCTCCTTTGACTCATCTCTCATTACTAACAGACTTGGAATATTGCACAGAAGGAACCATTTCCTCCTGCTTCTACCTCTGCCTTTTTTATTTTCCAATAACCAGGCATAAACAGGGAACCTGATTCTGACCTTTGATGCACATCACTATTTTGGGGGCTCCTCAGGAAGTTCAGATCTGGACCTGGGCAACTCAGGTGAGAATCTGGCCTTGGGTTTTCACTGCTTTGCACCTTGCATGAATTTGTGCAAGGCCAGAAGTAAATGCACCAATGCCACACAGTGTATCAGCATCAAAGCCTGCATACAATGGCAGCTCAGGGCTTTGCAGAAAGGAGTACTGAGATTAAGACACTACAAAACCAAGCCAAAGGCACAAACCCTTTGGGGTTTTGGGTTTTTTTGGTGCTTGTTTTGTTGTGTTGTGTTTTTCAAAGCTCTGCACAGTAAAGCTCCTAACTCAGCAGCACTCTGCTCTGGCACATTCTCCACATCTGCTCCCACCGATGCTTAGTGACAGGTTCACAGCTTCTTTTTTGTTTGGTTGGTTATTTTTATCAGCTTGGTTTTGCTCATAAGCAGATACTTGACTTTAAGTCTGCCTTTTCAAGGGCACACTGTGGAAGTGGACTGTGAAATTCCACACTCCTGGATCCACACCTGAGGAAGCAGGTGGCACTGCAAGAGTGCCCAGTGCTGGGTGTTCCCCTTGCTGTTACTAACAGATCTGTGCACAATTGTGGATGGTGTCTGTTCAGATTTCCTCTCTGCACACATCACACAGCAAATGCATGCTCAGCCCAAGCACACCAATACTGACATTAGGTAGTGTTACTGACAGTAGTTGATGCAGTTAAATTTGATAGGAATCCTTTAACACCTCCCTCCCTCTACATCTTCCATAAACACATCTGTACAGCACTGTCTCATTCCCACCCTTCACATCAAACCATAATTATCACAGTTTTCCTCTCAGCTCCAAAGAACAGGTCCAGTGCTGAGAACAAACAGAATCCCCTGCCTCAGTCCACTTCATGAGGCTTGACTATGCCCAGGGACTGGGAAACCATGACCTAAAGAGACCATTATGTCTTGGAGAGCTCCAAGCTGAAGGGAGTTCTTGCTGCTAGCTTTCCAGCATTCCTATGGGCTCTACAAACTCTCCAGAGGTTTTAATGCTCCCCAGCAAACCTGAGCTGAGGAGATGGAGACCACCCCAAGAGCCTGGCTTGTTCTCTCAGACTGCCCCAGACTGTTGGACAACTTACCATTCCTTGGTTGGGAGTGTTCTCTGTGTCACAACTCTCCAGGGACCTTCTCCTCCTTTTCCTTTCCTCTAACTCCTGCTGTTAGGAGATATAAGGGGAATGAAGAGTGAGAAAAGATTCAAGTTGCTACTTCTGGGGGCTGACTCTGGATGGGCAGGAGCTGGTGTCATGTTCCAGCAGGCAAAATGACAGAACAGCTTCAGAGCCTTATTGGAACTCACTACAGCATATCAAGAAAGAGATGGTCAGACAAAGCCCTTAACTTTGCTGACACACCACATGCCCTGCTCAACACAACTCAGCAGCCAGAGCTTTTACTGCCTGTCCAACACCCCTGCCACCCCTTTCCTGCCTTGCCTAGCATCTGATGTGTCTCAGGACAAAAGCACACAAAAGCTGTCACAAATGCTCCCCTGGCTCCTCCAACACCAGAGAACAAGGTAACAGAGCCCAAACATGGATAGATGAACTTGTCTATGGAGAGGGACCCCTTTAGAGGGGTTGAGAAGGACACTGAAAGCCAAACTGTCTTGCAGCTCTGCCCCTTCCCATCCATTTCACTGTCCCCCAGCCTCACCACTCACCTGAGGAGATGGAAAAGGAGCTCCTCTGGCTCTGCCTCTGCCTCCCCTGCTTGTCTATGTTGCAGAGCAGTGTGACTAGATGGGGAGTTATGAGGGCTGGGCTGAGAGTGACAGCAGGCTTGCTAAAGTCCAAAGGGCAGGGTTGTGGGGTGGGGGGGAAAGGAGGAACCTGGCAGCAGGTGAACTTTGAGATCTTTATTGTTGCTACTGCATGGGTAGAGACTGGGCAAATACTGGAGGAAGTGAAACAGATTCAAAAGAGCTGTGCTGTTGTGGTTACCTGGGCAAAAGAAAGGGTGGATCCTGTCCAGGCAGGAAGAGGAAGGAAAAGGCACAGAAACACACAGTGCTCTGGGCATGGTGTGGCAGAAGGAACCTCTGCAGTCTTCCAACAAGACTGACCTTAGCTGTCTCATCCTTTGCCAGTCATGCCAGCAACTGTACTGGGTCCTTCCCTCATGAAGCTGACACTTACAGGGAGGTCAGTCTCTGCTCTAAGGATCAGTGGTCTGACTTTCTGATTTTCATTTTCTTTTTAATTGCTCAAGCAAAATACATCCAACCCACTTGTCAGAGCCATTTTCCATCTTCTCAAACCACTGCCATCCTGCTCTCGCCTCAGCTAGAGCCCCAGATGGCATCCAAGGACTGAGGACTTCAGCAACCTGAGGTAGCTGCAAAGGGTCAGGGAAGGATCACTGTGGACTGCAAAAATCTTGCATTTCAGTCATGGTCTGAGAAAACCCCAGAGATTTAACTGGGCAACTAAAAGACCAAGATGAATGGCTCCTCATAGCTTAGGCAGTAGGGCATCTCTGGAGGCCACAGGTGGCATAAGCTCAGGTCTGGTGTGGGGCAGTTAGAGAAGCTGACGCACACAGACATAGAAATTAGCAGCGTTTGAGTACCTTTGCTAGGTCTGAACTTTGCCTGGAGAGAGAAGGCTGCCACCTCTGTGATTCCTTCTTTTGACTACATTTGTGTCATCCAGAGGTGAAGGACACCTCACTGAATCATTTCCAAGAAACTTCTGAATGCCATCCCTGCCCTGGCCTCACCCACTTACCAGCTCTCTCTGTTTGGAGCAGAAATAGCTCCTGCCAGTACACCTGCGCCTGAGAAAAGTGTGGTTACCTGGCAGTGCTTCCTCCTTTGAATCAAAGGTCTGGAGATTAAAATCATGGTGTTAAATTGCACCAAAGTCTTCTTCAGCCTCCTGTAGCGCTTCCTAGAGGGATGTGAGAAGAGAATAGCTGCTAATGAGGGGAACACTGACAACATTTAGGCAGCCTGTGAACTCAGCTTGAGGGCATGGACCAAGCAGAACATTGGTAGAGTCGGTACAGTCATCAGACCAAACAGAACATCAGTACAGTACAGTCAGCCAGACCAGGTTTGATCTTACTGTGTTAAGCCTGGTCCTCTCTTAGCTGTTTTCCCTACAACATTTACCCTATCACCATATCTGCCTTACCAAGGCAAAGTACTGTAGCAGTTCTGGCAGCAGTTGTACCGAACCTCTGCTCAGTGCTGAGAACCAGGATGGGAATCCTTCCTCTACCACCGCCTCCCACAGAGCAGGCCAGGAGCCAGCATCAGAAGGGACCTGGTCAGGCACATCCCCACCTTGCTGTGCTTTGCTTGGCCCTTGTCTCCTGACCTTGCCTGGTATCCTCGGAAGTGAGCCTGGATGACTGTGACTTTCTCCTGGAGGACACGGAGACGCCGGCGGCGGAGGAGGCATCGGAAGTTCCTCTGCAGAGTGACAATGGCCCAAGCCAGCCTCTGGTTCCATCGCCTCTCCAGAAGCTGTCTGGCCTCCTCCTTCAGAAAGACCTGGGCAAAGAGAGCAGCTGCTGACCCCCAGGGAAAGCAGACAGCTGCTCTAAGAACTGATCAGTAAGAAAAGGGACTGGTTGATAAACATCATCAGGGAGCGATGGTCAGGAACAGCAAAGGCAGAAGACCAGATCTCCACCAAGCAATGCTGGGTCAGTGAAGGAGCTTGGCCTTGACTGCAGCACCTGGGGTCAGTCTCCTGTTTCCTTATCTGAAATGCTAAAAATCCCTCCTCAGTACTTGAGACAAGAGGCAAAGTAAAAGGGAGGTGAAGCATGCAATGTTGTCCCTCATCAAGCAGAAGGCTGAGCTGCTCTCCATCCACTGAGCAGTGAGTAGATGGCTGGGTCTGTAGGCATCACCTTTGTCACTCCAATTTGATAGAGCTCTGAGGGGTTCCCCATCACATGAGACAGCACTGCCAAGCAGCTTTCTCTCTCCTCCAAGCAGTTGTGCCTTCGCCCAGCCAAGAGGCCATACCTGAAATGAAGCCAGGGCTGTAACTGGAGTCCTGTGCTGGTTTGAGGCTAATTGGAATATTTTAATGGAGAAAATTATATTATAGGCTGTGAAAGGAAAACAATGGTGATGTCTGCTTCACTCACAGGCTTGCTGAGATGTTTAAGAATAAGAACTCAAAACATAGATAACACAGTCTCTTGGTCTTTCTCTGGGAGCTAGTGGGTCCTCTCCTCACTGCAGAGTAACCTCACTAACCACTTTCCTTCTGACTCCCGTGGCCCATCCTCCAAACTCACCTTGTGTGTAAGGCAAACCTTGGGGTAAGGTAGAGGGGTGAGGAGAAGGTGGAAGGGTGGTTGGAAGCCCCTCCTGGGGACTCTGATTTCTGGGAGGGGGATTGTGTTTCTGTATTACCTTTAACTTGTATATTTCTGTAAATACTCCTGTATATTTTGTATATCTCTGCTTGTATATTGTGCTAAGCTGCAAACAGAGCTTCAGTCCTTAACTTCCAGCTGGCTGAGTCTAGTCTGGGTGAGCAGTGAACTCCCAAACTATCACAAGTCCACATCCAGCGCTGACAAGTTCATCCAGGCTTCAGGTGGCTGGAGAATCCCAAGCCAGTACAACACTGTACCTGGCCAGGAAGTTGTGGAAGGGAAGACGGAGTGGGTACCCCTCCTTCAGAATGTGGATAGCCTCCAGCAGCCCGGAGTGCCGCAGCTGACAAGTGACATGCTCCACATCAAAGACATTTGACAGCTGCGAACATAAGGCAGAGGGACAATTAAAAACAAGAGAAAGGAGACAGAAAGCAGAGAATTTAGAAAGAGTCTCCTCCTCTTGTCCGGTTCTTGGGTTAGATCTTGTCACGGTCTGGGGGTGATAAACCACAAACCCCAGCAGCACATTCCCTGGGGTCTGTCTGACGCCGGCTCCAGCATGCGACCAGTTCACAGGGTCACGGGGAAGGGTGAGAGACAAAGACAGGGGAAGAAAAGCCTCAAGTTATGAAATGAGGCAAAGAAGTCCAAATTCCAACTGTGAAGGGATAGCTATTGGAGAGGACTGGACTTTAAGGACCTGCAGGATTCCATAAGGAGCTGAGGGGTGCTGCCCTACCTTTTGGGGGTTGGGGGTGATGCAGCGAATGAAGAACGCGTGGCTCCTGCAAAACAGCAGGAAGAACCTTGGATCATCCTCCTCTCTGTGCTGACTTGGGAAGACTTCACCCACTTCTGCATGCAGCAGTCAGCCCAGGGCAGGGATGGCACCAAAACAGTTTCTCTCACCTTCTCAGCCTGGCTGTGAGGTCCTGCAAAGACTGCTGGAATTTGGACACCAGAGTGGAGGCCTGAGGCCTGAGCCCTTTACCTCTGGACCCCAGCTCTCTTTGCTGACTATAGGCAGCTTTAGCCTTCTGGAAAATGTGAGATACCACCTGCAAAAACAAAGAAAAGACCAAAGCTCCCAGAACTACATGGAAAGAACAGACTCATTTGTCTGAAACAGGGAAATGATTCTCCCTTGCCCCTAGCAGTGCCAGAAACCCAGCAGCACTCTCAGGCACCCTGTGCTTTTCACATATCAAACACATCAGCTGAGACCAAAGACAACTTGCTCAATTCCCAAGTGTCTTTCAGTAGAACAAAACTCCTCATAGTTTCTCCAGGTTTTCCAGACACCTGACCAGGATCTTTCTGCTTCTCATGTGAAAGCAATGAGTGGCTTGCTAGGTGTCTGCAATACAGTTCTTCCTCCTGAACCACTACAGTACCTTGAGGTGGCTCTGAGAGAAGATATCCAGCACCTCTGGACGCAGCTGGTCTCGGTTTTTATTGAGAAACTTGTGAACCTGCAAAGGCAAAGTCTGATTTTAAGGCACCATTCAGACCACCAACCACACAGGTAAACACTCCTCCTGCACACACCTTGACTCGGGGCAGACAGCTGGAGAGATGAAGCAAGGGCAAGGTTCTAACAAATGAAGCTTACTCACTCCTGCTGCCATTAGGACAATGACTTCTGCTTTTAGGAGGGATTTCACCTTTCCTAGCAAGCTCACTTCTATTCAGCAGCTAGGTATTTCCTGGACAATCAGGAAATGTAGGCTGTGTGGAGCTCAGCCCATTATCAAGTTTCTTCTGCCCACAGGCACCTTTGTTGCCTTTCCTAATAAGAATGTTATCATTTCTGATAACTCATGCATGAGAGAGATGTGTGGTTACAAAGAGAGGCCTTGTTCACAGCGCTCAGAGCTGCACCACCAGGACATCTGCAGGGTGCTTCCATGCTGACCTGTTGCTCCAAGTGTTCTGAGCCCTCTGCCAGCTCACCTGGTAGGTGACAGGGCCTGCATAGTGCTTCACTGTGAAGACTGGCAGAGGCAGCTTGGGCTTGGTGTACCAAGGACTGCTTTCATGATGGTAGTGACACTTCTGGAGGAAAGTGTGGTCAGTAGCCTGTACAGGAGATGACAAACATGTTGTCTTGCTACTGTAACGTATTTGGTAGCTTGAGAAGCAGCTGCTAATTCTCCCCCTTCACTCTGCTCTCATCAGACCCCACCTGGAGTCCTGTGTGCAGTTCTGGAGCCCCCAGCACAAGAAGGACATGCAAGTGTTGGAGTGGGTCCAGAGGAGGGCCAAAGATGCTGAGAGGGCTGCAGCAGCTCTGCTATGAGGACAGGCTGAGAGAGTTGGGGCTTTGCAGCCTGCAGAAGAGAAGGCTGCCAGGACACCTTAGAGTAGCCTT
>VWYK01021158.1:16833-30414 GCA_013399775.1 Semnornis frantzii | reverse complement strand
CTTGAGTGACCTGTTCTAGTGGGAGGTGTCCCTGCCTATGGCAGGAGGTTGGAACTGGATGATCCTTGAGGTCCCTTCCAACCTTACCATTCTATGATTCTAAACCAAAGGTCAAAACATCTAATACTTGTGTCATCACACTCCCTGTTCAGTCTGTTCATCTGCCTCACCATAACCATCCCACGATAGGGATCACACAAAAGGAGAAAAGCTTCTAACCTGAATCAGTGAAGTCTGGTCATCCAAGATGCACAAGATGCCATGGGGCTTTGCAGCAATGAAATCTAGGCATGACTCACTGTACATCTTGGGAATAGGAACCCAGGCTAGCTGCTCTTGGCTGTATTCCTCCTGTGTGTTAAAGACCAACCAGTCAAATCCAGTCATGCAATCAAGAGCAAAAGAAGGAGTTAATAGAGGGATTTGTTTATTCCTCAGGAAGTTGGAGCTTCACTGCTCTTGGGAACTTCCCTAGAATGATCTGAGTTTGTTTTACAAAGCTTCTAAAGCCACTAATGATTTTCCACATTTAAGAGAGGAAGGCTGCTCAGCAGAGTAATACAATGAACTGTAAAGGGCAATGAGTCTGATAAGTACAACTCCATCTCCAAGACATGAGTGGTGCATGAAATGCTGCAATGAACCTACCAAACAGGCTTTAAAAATAGCAGCTGAGGTCTGGGATCCTTCATTCTGATCAACTCAATTGTAAAATCTGTCAATGGGAGCTAAGCATTAACAAGTTCCCCTTCTCTTGGTTGATTACAGAATCAGTGCAAGACATGAAAGAGCCAGCTCTTTGGACTAGGATCCCACAGGTACTGCCTTAGAGGGGCAGGTCTGTTCAGCTACTTGTTTCTCTCTACAGAATTGCTCTCCAGCTGAGGCTGCTCAGCTCATTCTGTACATGCTGCCTCTCACCTGCTGGCCTGAGTTCCATTTACCTCTTCCTGAGCAATGACAGTCTGGCTGAAAAAATGCTGGAGGTGCTCGTTGGCAAAGTTGATGCAAAGTTGCTCTAAGCTGTTCACACCTAGATCCTGCAAAGACAAAAAGGCATCATCACTTGCAACCCACAGGCTGTGTTTCCTCACAAGATGGTGCTGTTCTGAGCTGCTGGTTCAGGCAGCTCCTGCTGATCAGTAAGTGTGAACGAACCTGGGAAATTCAAATCATCTTGTGTCTGGTTTGCAAGCTTGCAGCCTGGTTTATGGACTAAGCTGAACAGCAAGAGGTGAGACAAGCTGCAAAGGAGCACAAAGAATGTGCTCATTCAGCTCACCTCATCAGTACAGCAAACATATACCAGGTTTGGTTCTTTGGACACCTCCAGACAGCAGTTCAGAGCAAGAGTCTGTAAGTGTTAAGTCACACCTTGAAAGAACACTTCTCCACTGCCTCTGAGAAAAGGTAATCCCCTGAACACAGACACCTGCATGAAGTGGTACAACTGCTGTCCCCTTTCTGGAAAACAAGAGAAAACAGAACCAAAAAGAAAGCTCACACAACCCAGCAGATACCCTTCTGTTTCTGGCAGTGACAGAGGAGAATCAGCACACACACTCACAGCCCAGATAATAGCAAAACAATAGAAGAGGCAACCTCAAAACCATGGATGTCCACAATGCCCAGGGTACAGTCTGATTCCCCAGGAGCCAAGCACTTGTTCATTTGCAGCAGGAGCCACTCAAAGAGCAGGTAATAGAGAGTCTTGGCAATGGAATCCCTGAGTGGAAGAGGGGAGGAAACCCAATAACTGTAAAGACAGAAGTCCTGAGTAACATCTCACCAACCCAGACAGCAGCAGCAGCAGAAGTCACCTGGCATCAACAGCTCCTTCTAGGGACAGAGGGGTGAAGATCCGATCATAAGATGTTACCTGGACACAACAAGGGCTGGAGTTTACTGTTATTGTCTCACAAGCACAACCATTTTTAAATCCATGAGGAAATCAGCCTGGTTTATAAGAGGTTTTGTTTGTTTGTTTGTTTTGTCTTGAGAATATACTCAAGTGTCAAAGGAAAAGGTAAAAGTTGAGTTTTGCTGTCACGTCTTCGGGTGGGAGTCAGCTGGTCAGTGTTAAGCCTAAAGACACTCATGTCAGAAAAGAGCCCTCCTGGATGTGAGTTTGCAGAGCTGCCTGGAAGGGTTCAGCTCCTCCCCATTGCTGATCATAGAATCATTTTGGTTGGGAAAGACCCTTAAGAACCTCAAGCCCAGCCACTGTCTAACCCTGCCAAGTCTGGTGCCAAACCCCATCCCTCAGCACCACCCCCTCTGCATCTTTTAAATACCTCCAGGGAAGGAGATTCAACCACCTTCCTGGGGAGACCGTTCCAGTATTTGAGAATCCTTCCAACAAAGTTCCTTCTAAGACCTAATTTAAACCTCCCCTGATGCAAGTCGAGGCCACTGATCCAGCACAGCAACCATTTTCCTCCTGCTGTTACCTGCCAGATTTTGGACCCTCTCAGCTGGTGGCCTTTCAGCTGATGGAGGTAGGGCATTGTGTGCTTTGGGATGAATGAGAGATCACAGAATGGTACTCACAGTGACTCGGTGAGTGACAGCACTTTGCAGGAAGTCTGCTGAGATGCGCAACAGATTGGCCACGATCTGAATCTCAGTGTCACTGGCGACGGCTGCGTGTTCATAGGATTCCTTCTGAGCAATGGAGAACAACAACGGTGTCACCTCTGGGTGGGATGCTGGGTTCCACTGGTGTTAATGCTCTCAACAGCATCTCAGCTGCACAAAGCTAGTCACAGCCTGGGCAAAACACCAGCACCTAGGCTCGTTTTGGCTCCTCAAACAGCCACCCAAGCTCTAAGGACCTTTGGTTGCCTCCCATCTTCTGTCCATGTCAAGGTCAGTCTAGAGCCTAATATGAAAAGAACAGATCAGTCTTCTAAAGGTACCATCTTCAGTCCAAAATGATGTCCCCAGGCCCATCACAAAGCCACAAAGATGGTGAAGGGAATGGAACATCTCTCTTATGAGGAGAGCCTGAGGGAGCTAGGGCTGTGCTGCTTGGAGAAGAGGAGACTGAGAGGTGACCTCAGCAATGGTTATGTGCAGGGTGAGTGCAAGGAGGCTGGAGCCAGGCTCTGCTGGGTGATGCCTGATGAGAGGACAAGGAGCAATGGGTGGAAGCTGAGGCATAGGAAGTTTCATGTAAACATGAGGAGGAATTTTTTTCCCTGTGAGGGTGACAGAGCACTGGAACAGGCCGCCCAAGGGGGTTGTGGAGTCTCCCTCTCTGGAGAACCTCAAAACCCACCTGGACATGCTCCTGTGTGATTTGGCACAGGTGATCCTGCTCTGGCAGGGGATTTGGGCTGGGTGAGCTATCGAGGTCCCTTCCAGCCCCTGACATTCTGTGATCATACAGGATGAAAGCAGCCCATTCTTAGGCTGCCAAGGATTAGTTTACCTCATAGGAGGTAAAGCAGATATTCCCCAGCTGCAGGATGGCAGCCAGGACAGCCCAGGTGGAGGTCAGTTGGTCATCTGAGAGGTTGATTCCCTCCAGAGCTTGCACCAAAACGAGAAAGTCCTGACTGTCCTCCTTCCCCAGGATGTTGCAGGCTCTGCCCTGAGAGAATAGCGACAGATAATCGTGGTCAGCTCCTTTTGCCCCAGGCTAGACCTGAGTTACTAGCAGCAGTCTTCAGAGAAGCAGTTCAGTGTTTTGAGGACTGGAGGAATCTGAAATCGACAGACCAAAGACAGCGCTAGTGGGAGCTCAGCATCCATGACAGACCAGTCTTTTCTCCCCAGAGTATTGGAGAGTCACATTTCTCTTGCCCTTAGATGATAGGCTTCTGTTATTGTTTCCCAGCTACCCCTTGCCCACTGCTGAACTGCAGATTCAGAGGAGGGATGCCAGAATCTGCTCTCAAGTCAGTCATGTCACAGTTGCAACCCTGAGTAGCACCAGAGCCCATTGTATGGAGTAGTCTCTGGACACAAGGGAAAAGTACTTCACAATGAGAGTGGTAAAGCACTGGAAAAGGTTGCCCAAGGATGTGGCTGAGGTCTCATCCCTGGAGGCATTCAAGATCAGACTCGATGTGGCCCTGGGCAGCCTGCTGTCGTTGACTAGGTGTCCCTGCTGCCTGCAGGGTGGTCAGACAAGATGTCCTTTGAGGGTCCCCTCCAACCTGATGCAATCTGTGGATGTGCATCAAAGCAAAGTGGGTTCTGTGCACCTGGAGAGCCACTGTGGGTGATCTCACTGGCCACAGAGCTGCACTGCAGGAGGGGCACAGCACCCTTGCTGTCCCGAGCATGAGTGAGGACGCTGCTAACAGCTGCCTGGGAGCCTAAGGTTCATAGAAATCCCGGGTCAAGGGAGTCTGTAGAACCTGCTGCTGTGTGCAAGGACATTCTCTGACAGAATGTTTCCAGCTGCTCAGATTCAAATGCCAAGACAAGAGAGATTTTGTCAGTCTCTGGTAACAGCTTTACATACGATCTGATCTTTTCCTCTTGCCTCTGCAGCAAGCTGAGACACTCCTGCTAGCAACCACTTTGAAGGGTTCAATTTACAATGCAGACCCTTTGCCAAGCAGCAACATCACACCCCACCCCCCACCCCCCCCTTTAAGCCCTTTGCTCCATCCTTGAGTAATTAATGGTACTTGTCCACCCCTTGCCTGAAGGAAATAGGATAGCAATCATTCCTCAGGGCTTCCACACATGGTCAGGACTGCCGAAAAGAGTTTGCCCACCTGGGAAAGCTGCCCCATACAGCTGGAAAGATATCTGGCTGCTGCTGTGAACTCCTTGAACATGGGAAACATTCTTAACCCAAAGAAACCGAGCTCCAAGGCGATGGTTTGTCATAAGTCTGGCAAACAAGTTCGCAGTTCAAATGGGCTGCACTCGGCTGCACATCGCTGGGGGTTAACATTGCCACCCATTGACTCAGACAATGAGGCAAGTGTTCTGCCGAGGGTGGGAAAGCAACGTCCCCTGCGCTCCTGCCAGTCCCACCACTAACCGCAAAGGCAAGGCAAGCTGAGGAGAGGATTTCCCTCCCACACGGTGGAGCTGTGGACCTACACAATGACTATTGCAAAAGGCTTGCTTTGGGAGCAGGAAGGGGTCTGAAAGGTGAGACAACAAAAAGGAGACAAAGGCAGTCCTCCTTCAGTCAAGTGTGAGAATGAGCAGAGCAGATTTTAGCCTAGCCCTGCGAGGCGCACATCGGAAGGGAAGCGAAGCCCCCCTGACCCAACAAAAGTGATGTCTCGGCCGTTTCCTGCCTCGCCTCACTCACCTGATTCAGGTAAAAGTAAGACTCTGCCTCTTGCAGGTACAGCTCCTCTTTCTGCTCCACAGGAAGCCCAGCCAGCAGCTCATAGAACACATGGTAGTTCCTCTCGCCGTGGGCCTGGCAGGGGATACAATTCGAGTTGACTCATGTGCAGTCCCCAAATCCTACAGCATAAATGGTGCCATGAGCTAAACACTCACAGAAGCACAGAATCATTCAGGTTGGCAAAGCCCCTCAGGATCACCAAGTCCAACCAATATCCCTGCTCTACAAGGCTCACCCTAAACCACATCCCCAAGCACCACAGCCAAACGACTTCTAAACACATCCAGGGTTGCTGATTCCATCACCTCCCTGGGCAGCTCATTCCAGTGCCTGACCACTCTTGCTGGGAAATTTTTTTCCTAATATCCAGTCTAAACCCACCCAGTCACAGCTTGAGGCCATTCCCTCACTACTTGCCTGTGAGAAGAGACCAACACCAACCTCTCCACAGCATCCTTTCAGGTAGCTGCTGGCAGTGATGAGGTCTCCCCTCAGCCTCCTCTGTTGCAAACTAAACAGCCTGTCACAGTTGTTTAAGAGCACAACGGACTTGGATTATTCTACTTTACTCTTTTTAAAGAAAAGGGGCAGTAAAACAATAATGATTTTGCTGAATTGGAGAGGAATACAGGAAAAAAAAATATTTAAAGATGTGCAGGAAAAGACACAGCATACATGAATTCTTAACACCTGATACAGATACAGGATACATGAGAATTCCCCCAAACCCTTCCCCCCAAACCAAATCAATACCACCAAAACCCCAATGCTCATTTTCTCTCCCCCCTGCCCCTCATTGTCTCCCCTTTAGTCCTAAAGCAGGCCTGTATTTACTGCAGTTGCAGCCTTGAAGGCTGCAACCCACAGAGTACTGCTACATAGTTACCTAGCTAAGAATCCCTCTAGAGCGCTGAAAAGAGAGGGAGAAAAGAGCGAACTGACTTTGCTGCCCACTTACCAGCTGTTTTCAGGATTATGGGATTGAAAAACAAAATTAGGACATCTGGGGACAAGCAGTCCCTCCCCTAGGACAGATCTTGGTCTCTGTAGTCTTCTCAGGGAACCTGCAATAAGCTGGAACTCCTCAAAGCACCACACAGCCCCAGCTTCTTCAGTTGTTCCTCGTGAGATTTATTCAAAGTGCAGGATGCTGAAGCTCAGCCCAGCAAAAGGAGGCCAGAAACCAGCCAGAAAATATTTAATTTTTAAAGTTTTTAGGGTTTCTCACTGCCACATTAAGAGCAGGACACTGAAACCCAGGTCAACAAAAGGAAGCCAGAAACCATCCATGAGCTATTTCAGATGTTATCAGGGTTTCTCAGGAGCGTTCCATTTGAGAGTGGTCCCTTTCACACAGCTCCCGTATCTGACATGTTCCACACCCAAGACATTAAGAAAAATGAGTTGAGGAAAGGCTTTCACCTCCATAAATCCCTAAGAAGCAGTTTAACTCAACCTGGGATGGAGTCACTTTCTGTTTTACTCAGATAAAATCAACAATCACCTTGTGCTACACAGAGGGAACAAGATTCTTCTAACAGAATAAGCAAGAGGCACCTCTCACACTTCTTCCCATCCCTGTTATTTCACACTAAATTTAAAGCTGAGTATGAACAAGGGAGAGAGGGACCCCTCTAGGAGGGAAGGGCCCATTGGTCCTCACCTGAAATACCACTCGAGACTTCTCCAGCAGGTACTGGGAGATGGATGTTCCCACCACGACACCACTAAACATAAGACAACAACAGATCTTGTCAGTGACACATTTTCTGTTGATCCATTTCTCTGAGGGTTTAGCAGACAAAGCTGTTGCTGAGAAGCAAAGGTATGACCTGATCACTTGGTCTGAATCTTGAAGCTTTCCAGCACTGGTGTTTTGTGTCAGACTATTACAGAGAAAGCAGCTATGAAATACACAAATTCAAGTGTGGGTTCTGAACAGGCTCCAGAGTACAAAAAGAGTTTGAGCTTGAATGATCCTCCCAGGATATGCCCTGAGAATGATTCAGGGAACATTCTATGCCCCTTCCCTTCAGTGGTACCTGATTTCTGTTGCATTACCTGCCCCATCTGACCTTACCCACCGACTTCATATGTCAGGCTGACAGCCTGTGGGGACAGAGACCACCTTGCTGCCTAGTGATCCAAAAAGCAGGATGCCTAAGTACTACAGCAATGGTGGCCCACACAGCCAGCAGCCTGGAATTGAGCTGCATGCAAGGATGTGGCAGAGTCACCATCCCTGGAGGTGTTTAAAAGAAGGCAGGATGAGGCACTTAGTGCCATGGCTTAGTTAATTAAAAGGGTTAGGTGGTCATGGTATTTATGGTAATTAAAAGGGTTAGGTAGTTGGGTTACAGATGGAGTCAATGATCTTAAAGGTCTTTTCCACCCTTCATGATTCTACTATCTAAGATACTCAGAGGGCTGCAGCAACTCTGCTATGAGGACAGGCTGAGAGAGTTGGGGCTTTGCAGCCTGCAGAAGAGAAGGCTGCCAGGACACCTTAGAGTAGCCTTCCAGTATCTGAAGGGGGCTACAGGATGGCTGGGGAGGGACTATTGACAAGGTCTTGTAATGACAGGACAAGGGGCAATGGGTTTGAAGTGGCAGAGGGAAGATTTGAACTGCATGTTAGGAGGAAGTTGTTTGCAGTGAGGTTGGTGAGACACTGGCACAGGTTGCCCAGGGAGGTTGTGGCTGCTCCCTCCCTGGAGGTGTTCAAGGCCAGGTTGGACGAGGCCTTGAGTGACCTGTGCTAGTGGGAGGTGTCCCTGCCTATGGCAGGAGGTTGGAACTGGAGGATCCTGGAGGTCCCTTCCAACCTTACCATTCTATAAAGATTCTAAGAGACAGTCTAAGTGACGTTCCAAAAGGTATTGGCAAAGCTGTGGGACTGGTCATGGAAACCGAGCAACCACTGCATAAGAAGGGAAGACTCAGTCATGGAATCTGGCTAATCCTCTTCACAGTGGGAGACAACCACTGGAGTTCCATCAAGTGTCTTTGCTCTGTCCTGTGAATGTAACTCCAGATTTGATAAGTGACCTAAAAAAGAGGCTGAACAGCAACGTGACAAAGCTTCAAGGCAGCGAGGATGAAGGCCAACTGTGAACAAGTGCAGACAGACCTTACAACACTGAGTGAGTGAACAAGGCAGTGGCACATAAAATGCACTGTAGACAAATCTAAAGTGATGCATACAGGGCAAAGGAATCCCAACTCCACACAGAAACTGACAGGCTCCCAGTTAACCATTGTCACATAGGACTGAGACCTTGGGGTTCTGATAGATGGTTCCAGAAAAATATCAAGTCGGTGCTGGGCAACAGTCATAAGAAAAAAAATAAAAAGGAGGCAAGCTCAAAACAAAAAAAAAGGTGTTTTTCACAGAACTGGTTAGACCTGTAGAACACTTGCCAAGGACTGCTGCAGAGGCATGAAGTTTGGATGAATCCAAGAGGAAACTGGAAAACCAGGAGTCTCAGAAAGGCTCCTGAGCTGCTGCAGGTGGGTAAGAGCTAACAGAGTGCTAGAGGAAAGCATGAGATGTTGTGCTGGTTTGAGCTAATTGGAATATTTTTAATAGAGAAAATTATACTGTAGGCTGTGAAGGTAAAACCATGGTGATGTCTACTTCACTCATAGGCTTGCTGCTATGTTTAGGTATAAGAAAACCAAAACAAAAATATAAAAGTTTCTCGAGCTGGCAGTCTGGGTCACAAGGGACTTGCTTGCTGCTTGGGTCTTGGGCTCTCTAGCAGCTCTGGCTTCTCCTCTCGGCTGAATAACTTCACTAACCACTTTTCTTCTAATCCTCCCCAGCCGATCCTCCTTGCACGTAAGCCAAACCTTGGGGTAAGGTGTGGAGGTGGGGAGAAGGTGGAAGGGTGGCTGGGAGCCCCTCCTGGGGTCTCTGATTTCTGGGAGGGGAGTCTGTATTACCTTAAACTTGTATATTTCTGTAAATATTCCTGTATATACTGTATATATTTGCTTGTATATTGTGCTGAGCTGTAAAGAGAGCTTCATCTCTTAACTTCCAGCCGGCTGAGTATTAGTCTGAGTCATTTTAAAGTGTGGGGGGCGGGGAACTCCCAAACCGTCACAGACGTATTTGGGCTGTTCTTGCTCCTGCCTCACTGAATGCTTGTGGCCAGTGCTGGAGACACAGTATTGTGTTAGGTGGCTCCTTGGTGTGAACCACTTCAGCCATTCTCATGTTCTTAATTTGTTACCCATTTGAGAGATGAAGATGTGTTCTTTTGTGAAGGAAACCTAAAAGCAAGACAAGGGTGCAAACTCATCCTCTTCCTATGCTGATGACAAGAAGAGTGTAGGGAAGCAAGGGCTATGGCATGAGCTCTGAGCTTGGCCAGACCTTTTCTCACCCGAGCACCCTGTGGCAGATGCAAAGGGCAGCTTCCCCAGATGCTCATTTAACTCACTGTTGCAGGTGAACATTCAGAAGCTTTCCAAAACGGCTCGAGTTGTCATTAAGGATGGTTCTGGCATTCCCAAAACTCTCCAGGATGGGTAGGACATTGCAGGGCTTGAAGAAAAGAGGGAGACGTCACTTCATAGAATCATAGAATGGTAAGGTTGGAAGGAACCTCAAAGATCATCCAGTTCCAACCCCCTGCCATAGGCAGGGACACCTCCCACTAGCACAGGTCACTCAAGGCCTCCTCCAACCTGGCCTTGAACACCCCCAGGGAGGGAGCAGCCACAACCTCCCTGGGCAACCTGTGCCAGTGTCTCACCACCCTCACTGCAAACAACTTCCTCCTAACATGCAGTTCAAATCTTCCCTCTGCCAGTTTAAACCCATTGCTCCTTGTCCTGTCATTGCAAGACCTTGTCAATAGTCCCTCCCCAACCTTCCTGTAGCCCCCTTCAGATACTGGAAGGCTACTCTAAGGTGTCCTGGCAGCCTTCTCTTCTGCAGGCTGCAGAGCCCCAGCTCTCTCAGCCTGTCCTCATAGCAGAGCTGCTCCAGCCCTCTGATCATCCTCATGGCCCTCCTCTGGACCCAATTCAGCAACAATCACAGGTTTTTAAACCCCAAAGGGACTTAACTGTTTGAAAGTCCAAGAGGAATTGGACTTCACTGAAATAATTCTTGCCTGGCTAAAGAATCTCTGTTGGAGTTTGTGTTAGTATCACTGCCTCTGACCAGTTGCGAGTTGCTCTGTGAGGTTTTTACCTTCACTGCTGTGATCTTTCACTTCATTTCTGCTCTGCTCAGATTCACCTCCCAGGCTGCTGTAAATTCTCTCTGGCTTCTACTCCTCGCTGTAGCGTGGCAGCAGAAAGCCAATCCCAGCTGCCTCTTACCTGCCTGGTCCTGCGGCTGTCTGATCCCTGGTACAGCATGGTCAGGTATTGCACAATTGCTTTGGCAGCTTCTGTTTTACCTGATCCACTGTGTCCGCTGCAGGCAGAAGAGGTAAGGAAGTTGGCATCAAAGCAGAATGATCTAATTTAGACATATCAGAGGAGCTGCTACAGTAAATCAGGGGAGTTTACGACGACCGATTTACGACAGCTGAAGGTCTATCACACATTGTTTGAAACAGAGATAACTTGACAAGAGAGGCCCAAATGAGATTCCACTGTGAAATGCCAGTGCCTTCTCTTCCAGCCTTCCAAAAGGCTGTGAAGATAAATTCAAATTGTTTGCACAGAGGGAAATGAAAATCCATCTTACTTTTGTTCTCCGCTGATAGCCTTCACACGAAACCCAGAACAAGAAAGTAAAGGACTGTGAAATGCAAAGATGAACATCTGACAGCAGGGAATTGAGAAGCACCCTTGTTTCCTACCTGATGATGACACACTGCTCTTGCTCTGAGGACTGGGATAACCTGTAGGCCATTTCTGCTATGGCAAAGATATGTCTAGATGCACAGAAAGAAAATCCCAGTCAGACAACCTTGTGTTTCCACCTCACAAATACAGCACCAAAAGGTTACTTGGCAGCAATCTACATTAGAGCTGGGCCAGTGTCTTGATCTGAGAGATGTGAGGAACCAGGGAAATCAGAGCTTGGCTCTTTGCTGATACCAGATCAATACTACTCTTGTAAGCTACTTCAGAGTTCAGATTCCTTCAGGACCTCTTCACTCTAACCTGAGTAATGCTCTGTGTATGATATCCAACATAAGGGGCACCAGAAGTGCTATCTGCACTATAGGAACCTGCAAACCAGCTGGCAAAACAGCTCTGGTGGGGCTGTACCAGTATTGAAAGTCAAGAAACTTTAACAACCTGCCTTAGTTCTTCAAACAGGGGCATGAGCTCCTTCTCTAAACCTAGAGCCATTGCTGCTAGCATTGTGGGGAGCACACACAGCCAGAACTGGCCAGAAGCAGCCCCAGGAGGCACCTTCAAATAATACTGAAGAAACTTGACCTAAAGAGTTCAGCTCCATAGCATTACAGGTCTGAGCAACTTCAACTTTGCCAAATGGGTTATGTATTTCCCCTGGCATTCATCCTGCTCTATCAGGCAGCTGGAGGAGAATAAAACCCTTTCTGGAGCACACAGAGAAGAGAGCTTAGGGAGTTGTTTGAGGAAGAGAAACCTACGGGGCATTTCTTGAGAGAGTGTCTTGGTGATACTGGGTAGCCACATCTTCAGAGTAGATACTGAGGTCTTTGAAAGGGTTCACAGAAATCAGAATTTGTCCAATGTAAGTCTAGGACAAAAATAAGAAAGGAAAAAAAGAGAAAATCTGGTGGCTTTTTAGAATTTTCTGGACAAGGAATGCAACTGAACACATATTAATACAAAGATTAACATGACCTATAAAGGAAGAGTGTCTCTCCTGACAGCCCATAGCACAATTTTTCAGGGGTCATTTTCAAAGCTCTACCATTAATATTTTGGGATAAGTGGGCACTCACTGGCCCATGGTCATCTTCACTGGCCACTCTCCATTCACAGAATCACAGCACCTCAGAAGTTGAAAGAGACCTTCAGAGATCATCCAGTGCAACCCCCCTGCCAAAGCAGGATTCCCCCAGGGTAGTCCACACAGGAATGCATCCAGGTGGGTTTGGAAAGTCTCCAGAGAAGGAGACTCCACAATCTCTATGGGCAGCCTGCTCCAGGGCTCTGTCACCCTCACTGTAAAGAAGTTTCTCCTCGTGTTGAGGTGAAACCTTCTGTGTTCACCAAGCTTCACATGAAAGGACAGGCACAAGTTTGAACACCTGAGCCAGTAAATGAAAGAGAGCAATTAGCCACCCAGAATTAGCTCTGCAGTGCAACACTGTGGAGTGTTTGCAGAAACTCTCAAGCTTCTTCTTGAGATCCTGATTTTATTTTTTTTACTCAGAACTGCTTTGCTAAGACAGGAGAGATCCACTAGCAGCAGCTGAGGCTGTGACTCCAGACCACAAATACCAAAATTAAAGCAGCTCTGGGGCTTTTATCACACACACACTACCTGTTCCCTGAGCAAAAGCAGCATGAGTATCCTCCTTATCACTACTCCCAGTAAGGAGAGAGCTCTTGAGCTACTTGGTGCCTTATTAAAGCTTGATGGAATAACAGAAATTCTTCTCTCCTAAAGCTCATTGTCCAGAGCCAATAACCACTGAAGAGAACAAACCCAACCACCACTCCCATACGTACATAAATAAGGTTGTGATGGAACCTCTTCTTCAGACACAGCAGAACTGAGCTCTCACAGACTTCCCTACAGACAGGAAAGGATTTGTCAACCATAAGCCTCACTTGCACATGTTCACATTAACCTCTCTGCCCTCCTAAGGATTTTGTGGGAGGCTGGGATCTGAAAGTATTCGCTGCCTTCACCTGGTTCAAACATGCCCATGGTTACTTGTATCAGAGAACAGAGCAGCCAAAGCTCAGCACCTCCAGCCTGGCCATCTCCCTATCTCCTTGCACACTACCCTGACAGATGTTGATCTCAACAGGATGGCAAGGTTTGAGGTGCAGGACGTGTGAGAAGCAATGCTAGGTGCTTCTCTTTCAACAACAGCACTGATTTCAAAGCTGTTAAAGATGTAGGGCCTGAGTTTGCTGTAGTTGTAGGCAACTGGAGTCACTAAAGCCAGAGCTGCCACTGTCAGAAGGCAAAGGAGAGAGAAATGTGCCTCTCATCCTACAAGTCGTCCTGACCAACCACCCACTTCATGTTCAATTCCCAGTTCTGTCCCTTGGCAACACCACAGGAGTCACATCAGCCTCTAAACCTCATTTCCACTATGAAAAAAAAAAAAGAG
>VWYK01021157.1:9386-29121 GCA_013399775.1 Semnornis frantzii | reverse complement strand
CTTGAGGCCATTTCCTCAAAGGAGGCGACATGGGCACCATTTCACACATATGGGGAGTTTGTTAACTCAGATCTAACCACTGTTCTGTGCTCCTAACCAGCCTCTGATAAAAGGCCAACAAAGTGAAAGGGCAGAAAATAAACAACAGTGACAAAAATCAATATCCCCTGTTATCTCTAGGAGCACACTATTTATTTTTTGAGGATTTGAAGTCTTGCTGTCAGTCAGTACCCACTTGTTGCTGGCTTAGGTGTGTTTGGGGTTCTGCTGGGGTCCAGTCATCAAACCCACTTTGCTCCTTGGAGTCAGAATTTCCTGACTGCGTGCAAGGGTGGGTGCAAACTGATTTGTAAAAATACCCACATACATATTACTGAAGCCTTTTCAGGCTATGGATACTAGGTAGAGGCAATTATGCCTCAATTTAGGATTAAAAAAAAACCCAAAAACAAACTACATCCCTTGGGAAGCTCTGATAACCCACCATGGAGAGCAGCATAGAGAATCACAGAGTCAGAATACATCTGTCAGAATACAGAGTCAGAATACATCTGGTTGGAAGAGACCTCAAAGATTATCCAGTCCAACTCATGAGCCAGCACTGAAGGATTAACACAGAAACATGCTCTATACATTACCCTATGCAAGAGGGGGGTGTGGGGTGTGATGGAAAAGACTGTTCATCACAGAATCACCACCAGTCTGAAGGTGATTATAGGAACCAAAATCTATGATTAATCTTCAGATTAACTCTTTCTGGAGGTTTTCCTTGCTACACCAAAAAAGGTGAGCAACAGCATCCAGCATTATCACAGAATCAGGAATTGTTTTGGTTAGAAAAGAACTCTAAAATCATTGAGTCCAATCATCAGCACACCACCACTATGACTGTTAAAGCATGTCCTGAAGTGCCATGTCCATGTGTTTTTTAAATACCCCAGGGATGCTGACTCCACCACCTCCCTGGGCAGCCTGTTCCCATGCCTAAGTGCTCTTTCATAATATCTTTTCTTAATATCCCTGGCACAATTGGAGGCCATTTCCTCTCATTCTGTCACCTGCTACTAAGCAGAAGAGACCAACCCCCACCTCACAATGACCTCCCTTCAGGTAGTTGTAAAGAGCAATGAGGCTTCCTCTCAGGCTCCTCTTCTCAAGGCTGAACAGCTCCAGTTTGCTCACCTGCTCCTCATACAACTTGTTCTCTGGACCCTTCATTGAGCAGAAACAACACCCCACCCCCCACCCCCAATCCATGTCATCACTGACATCCTTGGAAAGTTCTCAGCCAACCTTCCATGCCTGATTTCCTATCAGATGCTGGCCAGTGTAGCTCTCTGGGGGTGATGGGGCTCTTTTTGCCCACTTACAAGAGAAGGTACAAGTTTTAACTTTCCAACTAAGTTACATGTTTTACCCAAGTCCTGCCAACACCAGCAGACCTGGTCCTAGTCCCTGATGACAGACTCCTTCACAAATCCTCAGGCTGTTTTTCTCCTGAGTCTTTTTATGGCACATATTTCAGTGCTTCCCTCATGCTCTGATAAGCTCAATCTTCCAGTGGAAGTGGATGGTACAAACTGATTTTCTCAAGGTGATTTGAGTGTTATCACTGAAAGCACCCAAGATGTGATGGAATTAGGTACAGAAGGGAGTTAATGTTTTACCTGCCACAAAAATTAATCTGTGACTGTGGGGTAATTATATTGCTATATTTATTGTGCTCGTAAAAAGGGAAGGGATAGGTCACTCATGGTGAGGCAGCGGGAGTGCTTGAGGGGTGTGAGGGTGCTGAGGGAGCTCAGGCTCAGACCTGATCTTGGTTTTGCAGTCAGTGAAACTCAACAACCTTGCAGGAAGGAATCAAATCTAAGTGGACTAAAACCCCAGTGTTGGATCCCTCTCTCTCCCAGGGACTACTATTCCCGATAGCTGGCAAAAGCTTTCCTCATCCATTTCTCTCCTCTAATCCTGTCCTCTGCATAGCACTATGGTTTCCAAGGCAAATAACACTGAGAAGGACCACTGCAGCCCTACATGGTGGGGGATGTCAGCAGGAGTAAGGCTCCACAATGCCACTGGCCAAGGACAACATGGCCTTGACCCAGGCTTTCCCTTGAGGAATGGGAATAGAGGATGAGATGATGCCCGCATCTCCCTCCGGGGAGTTGTCCATGGCTACAGCATGTCCTGACTGTGGGAAGAGGGCAGAAAACCAACTGTGATCTCCATGTGACACGGGGGAGCCATCAGAGGGGTTTTGCTATTCAGAGGAAGCCTTTTGCTGCGAGCACATCAAGGCTGCCGCCAGGCTGGCAGGCGGTGGAGCGCGCGCGGCGGCTCCTGAGCAAACGGCGGCCTGTTTGTGGGATTGCAACAAACCTCTCTTTCCCAAACACTTTGTCCTTGCTGCCTTGCCACATCGCTACAGAGCCAGGGATGAGGAACCTCCAGGGTGTCCAATAAACACAGGCACTGTGCAGTACACTGGTTGAAAAGGGACAGCAGCGGACCAGTAACTTTCCATGGTAACTCCAGAGGTTAAAGCCCTGCCTACCGTGGGAGTTACTGTTCCCATCATCACTCCAATAAAAACATCTTCATTTACCATCAGTAGAGTTGCTAATGTGTCAATAAATGGTGTAAAGGGAGAGCAGGAGAGAGAGATGTGAGTGTCTCAGCACAGTGCTAGCCTTCAGAGACCCACAGAATGGTAGGGGTTGGAAAGGCCTCTGGAGATCATCTAGTCCAACCCTGCTACTGGCACAATTCACCAAGGCTCAGTGTCTCCACCAAGAGATTTAGTCCTTCTGCTGCCTGCTTAATTTATATGGACAAAGAATGTTCTTTCCCGAGCTGCCTCTGATTTTGTAGGTGTGACATATTTTATTTGCAAGTAAATCCCCATGGTACATGTTCCTTTAAAGCTTTCATGGGCTTTGGGCCTGATTTATGACTGTTAGAAAGCAGGGAAGATCCTTTATCTTTTTCAGCCATCTTTGCCTTAAACTGCTGTCCCAGCCTTCTGAAAGCTGGCAGAAGATATGTGCAAACAAAAGGTATGAAAGAAGATAGAGGTCCCATGAAACACTAATAAAACTGTCCTGTAAACCTGCCCAATTTAACAAAACTACATTAAAAAACACCCTCAGACCCTCCCACTGTGTCGTGGCAGTAAGTGATACAATGATTCCTTTTGCTTCTGTGTGAATCTAGAGGAGTTCGTGTACATTCATAAATTACTTTAAAGGGATGAGAGGTTAAATATTAACCTCTCTTCTTGTCACCAGCAAACTGAATCTTGACAGCACAGTGCTGACATTTCAAAACACTTCCAGGGTTTCAGACACTCAAGCCCATGGCTCACTTGACAAAGCACACCCTGCTAATTTGTTCAAGGTTAAACTAGACCTCTGTAAGATGTTTAAAATAGCAGCCTGCTGTTTCCTTTGGGTGTCTAAGAATCTGTTGCACCCCTCATCTCCTGAGCAGCCAAAAACCTGTCCAGTAGCATTGTAAAAAACAATAGAAATCGAACCTTCTCCTGTGCAAAGAGAAAAAAAATCAAAGAGAACAGACAGAAAATCCCTGAAACACCTAAAGCATCCTGTGCTCCCATCTCAGCCTCGACCACAAGACAAGAATAAAGGAATGGACCTCCTGTAAAAGTCTTAAATACTGGTCAGAGTGGTGGTTTGGAAGCCAAGATGAGGTTTGCCTACAAGAAAGCCCTTTCCTCTCTGCTTGTCCCAACTCTAACAATTGTTTACTTGTAGCTATTAAAGTGAATTACTGATACAAAAAATGTAATTGGGACAGGAGTGTTTCTGAGTGAACTAATTTCTAGGAAATCTGGGGACTGGATTTTCCACAAAAACTCAAGTTTTGGCCTGTTATTGCTCTCCCTGGCACCACTGGAACCTGGATCACATCTAAATGCAGGAGGCTGGAGGCACAGAGCTCATATGTGGGACACTCTTGGCCCTTTCCAAAAGCAGGATCAAATTCAGAGTGCACAAACAAAACAATCTGAATGACTCCACAGATGCTTTTCTCAACAGCCTCTGCCCAACTACCTCAAACCCATAGTGAACTGTTCTTCCAGGACTAGCCCATCTTGAGCCCCTCAGACCTGCACCAGTGTTGCTGTTCCTATAAGAGAGCCAGTTCCAAGCTAGCTCAGGTATTTACGTCATATGGCTTTTTCTTTAGGCAGAAAGATTGATAACATTGCTCCTTGTGATTTCTTATCCACTGCAATGGTTTCCAGAACNAAAAAAAAAGGGAAAAAGAAAGATCCAAATATGTCACTCCATGTCTTACAACACAGGATGACTGGAAAATAGAATCATTTTTGGTCCAAAATTCCATTTTATCAGTTAGTTTTGCTGAGGAAGTGCAAGGTTTCCAATACTGCCCACACCCACATCAAGCAGTGGGTCAGTGGGGCTGCAGGGAGTTATGAGGGTGACACAGCCCTGCCAACCCCACCCCAGGTGTATTGTCCCAGACAGGCTGGGAAAAAGATTCTTTCCAGCTTCTTCCCCTCTGCTGTGAATAAACAATGTCACCACACCCTGGAAGGTCTGATTGCTCTTGTACTGCCTGGCTGAAATGTGATGTGCCAGAGGAAGAGCGACGAACCCTTGCGTGCCAGTGCTGGGACAGTGGCACACATATTGAATGTGGATGCCACAGCTGTGGTCTCCCAGTGTGCCACCAAAAAATGATGCACAAACATTTGTGTCATCCTCATACTGCTCTACCCCAAGACATGGCTTCTCCTCACGGCTCTGCAATACTGTTTAATATTAATCTAGAACCACCCTAAAGCAAATAGCTGTGTTCTTTTTGTGCACACAGTTGTGCAAGAGAACTTCTTTCACAGCCATGCACACACGCTTTGGATACAGCTCTGGTCAGCTAAGTTCATTTCTGCAAAGCCATTGCTCAAGGTGCTTTTAAATCTTCCTTCCCAAACATATGAGCAGTTTGTGAGCGTGCGACCTGAGTGAACACTCATAAAAAAAGAAGAGTTTCAAGGAATGTGACTATGTGGAACCTGAAATGAGTCATCTTCCATTCAGCTGCAATCAGTAATGAAGGCATGAGCCAGGGTTTTATAACTTTTACCATAAAGCCAATGGAAAATCATGCTTCAGCTTAAAGAATGGAGTTGATAACCAGATTTCTGCCTTTCCGAGATGCGGAGCCTGCTGCATTGGTAATTGGTTTCATCCTCACCTAGAGCTGACCAGATCAGCTTTGATTTAGTGCTCATTAATTTGAGGGATATGGTTTGGGTTTTTCCCCCATCTGCTGTATTGGCTCCATTTCTCCTAAATTAAACCAGCAAGCATTTTTGCTACATCCATCACGGCGGCCAAATTTCAAGACATCTTTGTTCCCCAGGAAAACATATGGTCAGGAAGTTGGAAAGTTTTTTTTCATCACCAGTGAAATCTTATGCATTACCAGAAATCAGAGAGAAATTTCCCCTTGGTTTCAGTGAGACTATGGTTTCGCCCCATGGGTAAGGGATTTTTAACTTGGTGGTGTGGAACAAAACTCTCAAGTTCCTTTCTAGCTCCCTCATCCTTTAGTTGTCAGTGTGTTGGAAAACAGCACGAATGAATGGTGAAGAGTGTTGAAACCATCACCCCACTACCTGCTCATCAGCAGTATGTACCATCTATAGTGGGTTGAGTCCCTTCTTTGCTAAGCACCTCAGTGTACAGACTTGATCTCATCCCAGGAGCTTGGAGTAAGTGAAATAGTATCTTCCACACACTTTTGCTGTGCTAACACTGAATTATCATCACAAATGCTGTACTAGGTCCAAAACGTTCCCAGGGAAGGTGGTTGTGGGGAGGCTAGACACAGGTTAACAGGAGTGGTCTTTCTCTTGCTTGGCATAGGTACTGTAACACTCAGTATTTCCTTTAGTGCATTGGAAGGACATTTCCCAATGGTATCTGGTACCAAAATGCTCTACGAACTCCCTCTTGATATAGCCAATGTGAAGTGCAGCAAGAGGCATAACACAATATTGGGTTATCCCTTCTCTACAAGTGCTAGTAGTGGTTATTACTAGAAGGTACAGAGCAAGGGAAGTCTGTCATTGCGCTGGTTTGAGGCTAATTGGAATATTTTAATGGAGAAAATTACATTACAGGCTGTGGAAAGAAAACAATGGTGATGTCTGCTTCACTCATAGGCTTGCTGAGACGTATAAGAACAAGAACACAAACATAGATAAGATCCAGAGAGTCTCGTCTCTGTCTCTCTGGGAGCTTCTGGCCTTTCTGCTGTGTAACCTAATTAACCACTCTGCTTCTAATCCCTCTTGCCGATCCTCCAAACTCACCTTGCACATAAGGCAGACCCTGGGGTAAGGTAAAGGGGTGGGGAGAAGGTGGAAAAGTGGTTGGGAGCCCCTCCTGGGGACTGTGATTTCTGGCAGGGGGATTGTGTTTCTGTATTACCTTTAACTTGTCTATTTCTGTAAATATTCCTGTCTATTGTGTATATATCTGCTTGTATATTGTGGTAAGCTGTAAATAGAGCTTCAGGTCTTAACTTCCAGCTTGCTGAGTCTAGTCTGAGTGATTTTCATAGTGGTGGGGAGGGGGCAGGTAACTCCCAAACCATCACAGTCATGAAGCGCTTAGGGACCAAATAAAACCAAGGAAGCCCATCCCTTTCCCAGTATAGACGCTGGCTTCCCAGGGTGTGCAAATACTATCTCTAGGCTTTCATTGAAATTCCCATCTGATAAGGTAGGAAATGTGGCTTTCAGCTGAAAAAAAACCCAAGAAATATCTCATTGTAACACACGAGCATCCTCCCACTGGGCCGGGGCTGCTGCTGCTCTCTACCATGCTCTGCAGTGGCAGCAGGACCAGAGACAGCAGCAGGCAGTTTAGAAATGTCTCTTTGCACCTACCTTCTTTCTTCATGCCAGCTCTGAAGCACTTCTTCAGCCTGCAGTACCTGCACTGGTTCCTCTTGTCTTTGTCTATCACACACTGTCGGCTGAACCTGGGAGGAGATGGGAAATAAAACATGAAGCAATCAGCCTGGCATCTGCCGTCCACTCACCCAAGCAGTCCCAAATACAGTCTGAGACCTCAGGGAGCTACACATTGCCTCAATTCAGAGAAGAGCCAAGGATTTGCAAGAAATAGATTAAATCAATGTTGTCTTGGCCCAGTTCCTCATTTTCTCCATCACTGCTCCCACCAGCTGGGAGCACAGCGATTGCAGACCACCCACCCAGTGAAGAGTGGGATGCTTTTGGCTGTGAAAGTGTGACTGTGACTCAAGTTGTGATGCTGCAGGAACTCCATCTCCTGCTTTCAGACAGTTGTTGGGTGTTAAACACTCAGGTTTGTTTGATCCCACTTGTTGACACTGTCCATCTTTGTGTGGAATCATTAACCACCTACAAGTCCTACAGCCTAGTTTTGAGATGTGTGACCTCCTAATTCTGATTTGTTTCAACGTGGGATCTAGGAACCTAAGTGCTTTTGAAGGGGTGGCCCACCTAGACTTGGCAATTCTTGCCATGGTGGGTGAAGCAATGGAAGAAGGATGTGCCACAGAGAGGAAATGATGTGGGTTGCTCCAGGACCATTATCAGGTTGTAAAAGCTGAGGCACTTTCCAAGACCTGTAACAAGCCAAAGATATAAATGCCCAAAAATTTTCCAAGGAATTCATGTCTGCAACAAACAGCAGAGCTCTAAGCTGGTCTAAATACAGCCTGGTCACCAAATAAGGCTTTGCAGACAAATGAGCACTTGCCATTTGCTTGGCTTCATGCTGTGCATCTTCCCTGAGCTGCCAAATATCACAAAGATTCATAGATTTCTGGGAAGGAGCAACAATTCTGCTCCCAGGAGACTGATAGCTGAAATTTCAGTGGAACCAGTAGTAGGTGTTTCTTCTTCCTGCAAGGATCCATCCAACAGCTCTTGTGAAGATTCACTGTGTAGGTGGTCATGCTAGATGTCTTTCATAGCTGGGGTGTCCTGGAGTGATAAGGACCCCAGGAGCATTTTGAAGAAACAGAGTGACTTGTTTTTAAAAAAATTTGGAATGCCCTTAATGAGAAAGAACCTTGGAACAGAAAGAAAACTTCCAGGATGAAATCAGAGATGAAGGGCTTGAGTGCATTCAGGGTTGGGGTTTTTCCCCCTCTCTCCTGTGCTAAAATAAACATCATTTTTCTAAGGTCAACCAAGATGGCTGCTTTCTAATTTATGTCCTCCTCTTGGAAGAAGAATTCTCCCAAATGTACACCTGTGTGCCAAAGTGGATGTGAATCATTGCTGGTCCACACTCGGTTCTCAGAATGGTTGTAAAATCATCAGTGGTATGTCAGTGTACATAGCTTAATGCATTTCAAAACAAAAATAGAGAAGCTGGGAGTGAGGTGGAGGCTTTGGAGGTGACAGACTCTTGGATGCTTCTTGCATCCAAGAAAATCAAGAAAAACTGTGTTTGAGATGAAATCTCTGGAACTTTGGTCTTCGGCTGCCTTGGCTTTCCCTTGCTGGGCCCAGACAAGGTCACAGTGTCACTGCACACAGAGAGTCTGTACTTAAAAATGATGCAGCATTATTGTGCTGGTTTGAGCTAATTGGAATATTTTTTAATAGAGAAAATTGTACTGTAGGCTGTGGAGGAAAACAATGGTGATGTCTACTTCGCTCATAGGCTTGCTGTGAATGTTTACAAAAAGATAAGAGTCTCCCGAGCGGGCAGTCTGGGTCACGAGGCACTGGCTTCTTGGGTCTTGGGCTAGCAGCTTCACGGGGCAAGCAGCTTCTTGGGCTCTCTATCAGCTCTGGCTTCTCCTCTCTGCTGAATAACTCCATTAACCGCTCTTCTTCTAATCCCCTTCGGCTGATTCTCCAAAACCTTGGGGTAAGGTGTAGGGGTGGGGAGAAGGTGGAAGGGTGGTTGGGAGCCCCTCCTGGGGTCTCTGATTTCTGGGAGGGGTGTTGTGTGTCTGTATTACCTTAAACTTGTACATTTCTGTAAATATTCCTGTATATACTGTATATATTTGCTTGTATATTGTGCTGAGCTGTAAATAGAGCTTCATCTCTTAACTTCCGGCTCCGGCTGAGCTCTAGTCTGGGTCATTTTACAAGTGTGGGGGGGCAGGGAACTCCCAAACCGTCACAATTATCCACCAGCAAAAGCTCAGCTCTCTAAGTATAAATCCCTTGATTTATACAGTGGGGAAAGCAGTGATGGTGAACTCACCAAATGGATTGCTTAGTCCCAGAAAAGGTATCAGGGTCCAAGATGAGATAGGACTTAATTTACTCCTTGGCTCACTGTCCTCCAGCCATAAACTAAACTGGAATATTACTGTTAGCATTTGCAGCAAAGCAATTTGGAATTTGGAGCTGAAGTCTTGTTCTATAGCCTGATCCTCACCTGGAATTACGTACAGCATCACTAAATTGTATTTATTTATTGCAGAAAGGGCTCGTACCTGCAGGAATAGACATGGTTCTTGCGAACACTCCTCCTGAAGAAACCTTTGCAGCCATCACAGCTGGAGGCTCCATAGTGTTTACCGGTAGCCCGGTCCCCGCAGATGGAGCAGAGGGAGCTGACGCCGTTGGGGAGCAGGTTGGTGTTTGCTGACTCGGTTGTGATGGCCTCTGTGGGGACAGAACAAAGATTATTAGAACTCTCTGTAATGGAAAACAAAACCAACCGACAGCAAGTTGGTTTTTTTAAGGCAAAGCACAAACAGACTCAGCCCCATGGGTGTGTGCGTGCAGTACACGTTCCCAGTAAAGCCTCCAGACTGATGGTTAAGCTCTTCTGAACCTCAGAGATAGTAACTCAGTTGCTTCTGATATTGGTGTTCTCCTTTGCTTCAGTGAACAGAGAGGTTTCAAGCTCCATAACTCAGCATCCTCACGAGAACTTAACAATTGCTACTACTTTTCTTGAGAGATGCTGAGAAACTTTGCCTGCATGTGACACATATGCCTCTGAGGGATGGGGAGCCAAATCCCCACTCAGACATCTGAAAGACATTGTTCAAAGCTGGTGCTCACAGAAGACAGTGGAAAGAGCATCATTAACTTGAGTAAGTAGAGAGCAGAGCAGAGACAGAAGAGGCAGGAAGAATGAGCTACTCTATGCACGGGCCAGAGGTGTTGAAGATAAAAGGCTGCCCTTGAGAGTACCTCTGCAGCTGGAAGACAGGCAGCAGGTCACTTTAGTTCTTCTAGGTCTGGTTCCTGCTCTGAATTGCCCTCTGAAGAGGCTCATTACTTTTAGCTGAAAAGTAATAGAGGGGTGCAGGAAGATCAGCCTTCTAAATTAAGGACATTAAATTAGGTCATATGAATGCCCTCTGTCATGTCCTCTCTTTGCACCCACTCATTTGGGGCAGGAATAGCTTTACCTCTGCCTGGCCTGTGTATACACTGCTGAAAACTCCCCTTTAAACTTCTCCCTTGGCCTTAACCACCAGACTTGCTGCCCTCTTAATCCTCCTAATTTGAGGCACCGCTCGGGGAAGGAAAACAGGGAAGAAAAAAAAAAAAACTAAAAAAGAGACAGTTGAGAAGACACAGATGTCAGTATTTACATCTCACTGAGAGGAGAAATGCTTGTGGAGTCTGTCCTGACCTGGGCACTCACTGCAGGGCAGTTTTCTGAATTTATCACACCTCTGGGAGCAAGTTCTTTGCTCCAGGAGAGTTGATCTTGTGCTGCACTGACCTCAGGAAAGTCTCCGGGAAAAGACACATCCTGCCTTGAAGAGGAGACAAGGGTTGAGGAGAAAAGCTCAGCTGCTGTCATGTTGAGCAATGACAAGCCTTAGAGAAAATTACTCAAAGGTGAAGAAGTGGCATCTGAGGTGGACACTCCACAAAAAGTTTCCTGATGCATGATGCATAAAAATAGCTTTGGGCAATCCACACACAACGTAGGTATATCCAGAGAGAGAGAGGAGGCTATTTTTGTGTATGAATACACATCAAGAATTTATAGTGAAAATATTTGCTGTGCAATGAAATCTGGAATCAAAAGCCCCAAACCCAGCAAATAAAGCTTTAGTTTTTCAAAAACTGGAAAGGTTTTTAGCTAAGGGTAAGGTATTTTTAGCTAAGCCTTCACAAATGCAAAGGTCAGAGACTTCCTTTCGCCCCCCCCTCAAAAACAGCTTTTGATCTGAGTTTCACCTTCTAAGGGCTGGACGAAGAAATAAGTAGGTTGTAGCAAGATGGGAGCAACATAACAAGAAAAAAATTACATCAAAATGATTTTTAGCTCATAATGAGAGGAATTGGGATTTATCATCTCCCCAAATCCATGTAAGATGCTGACAGCTCTGACATTTGTCAGAGCCCTGGGTCCTTTGGGGAGGTAGCCTGATTTAGAGGTGCTTAATGGCAATTTACATTGATCTGAAAGGTTTTTACATTGACTCTTCATTTTATTTAGCTTGATAATTCAGTATTAAGTGAGCTGTAGCAGGATATTCCTTTGAGAGTGACTGTACTGCTAAACATCCAAGCATCTGTTGCTCCATCTATTTTTTTTTTTGAAAGAACATATGACCATAAACAAATCTGCTCAACGTGCTGGATTCCATTAAAAAAATTACACAACAAAAATTAAGATAAGGCAAGTTTTCTCTTCACTCCACTCAGGCTTTCTCTACTGATTTTGGGGGAATCAAGACAAGGTCACACACTTCACCCTTCAGTTGGGTCCATGCTACAAACTGTTCCTGATGTTGGAAAGCATTTACTCACCAGAGGAGGCTTTATTCCCTTATCTGCGTAGGACACGTGAGAAGCTGCTTGCTGATGTAAGGAAGGCATTAATAATCTGGCCTTAAACCAAGTGCTGGGGGAAGGACCATCAGCACTGAACATGTGATGTCCCATGGAAGCTAGCAACCCAAATTTTGGCTTCCCTTATACCCGTGAAAACACAGATAAGCTCATGGGCTACAGCAGAGTTAGGTGGCTCTGTAGTAGGGCATGTACCTAGCCAGAAGTTCAGTCTCTGTTGGGTAGCTGTGTGTCCTTTGCAGCTTGATTGACCATGAACAGAAATTTGAAAAACAATCAAGGGAAGCCCTAAGCCAGTGTGCACATGTTAATTATGATGATAAATTTTAATTACAAAATCCTGTCACCAGCTAATGATGAGTTCCAAATGAGAATTAGCTCAGAGAAAAGTGAAGGCACAACGGCTCTCACGTGTATCGGCAGGCCGCTTCAATGTGGTTTTCAAATCTACCCAGTACTTGTGGAACCTCTGAGTTTTCCCTGAGCTGATTATTGCTAGGAAAGGCAGAGGAAAGCCAACATCCCCATCAGCCTGTGAAATCAGCTGAAAGCTGTGGACCATTTCCTTCAGCCCTGCCTCACACGGGGCTTCGTTTAACAAGTTGTACCTCTCTAGAGGGGTTGCTACCTGGAGCTCAGCCCTGCACTGAGATAGTGCTTGAAGGCTGCTAGGATGGATCTGGTCAGAGTCCAGCTGACTCACAACAGCTGAAACAAGCTCACAACTGTCCTCACCACTCTGGACAGAAATGCTCAGACACACACTCATCGCTGATGTAACAGTTCCTAAGTTGTGCCATCGTGCCTCTGAAATTTCTCCTGGTGGAGGTGCAGTTCTTCAATAAGAGACTACAGCTCATCTTTACCTAATGTGAGTCCCAGGCTGAGCTGAAGAACTATGTTGTGGCCAGACTTCTGTCTAGGGCTATCCTGAACATTCAGTGTCAAAAAAGTCTGAAGTTTCAGCCATCTTTGGTGAATTGTATGTAAGCAGTGTGCAAAGTGGGAACTACAGCCTGCCTAATCCTGAGGAGAATACCCCCAGTGGCTGCACCACCTTTGGGGTCAACCAAGCTCACAACTGCAATGCACACAGCTTTGTGTTGCCTGTTGCTTCTATATGCAAGCAATGACCTAACTTGGCTGAAATGAAAAATTCAAGTTTTACAATGATAAGAAGTGACACTAAGGATGGTCTTAGTGAGGATGCTGCTGGGGCCTGCTACCTGGTTTCCAGTCAGAGTTGGAGATCTAAGCAATACCTGACCACTGCAGACTTCTTTGCTGCTGATTCTTTCAGTTATGTTCCAAGCTACATCTCTTTTAGATGTACATTTTATAGGAGAATCACCTTGCAATGCCTTCCAGAATGGCTTTTGCTTTCATCTGCACAAGTAGATGTAGTAATAATCCACTACAAACAAGTAGAAGTAATCCAAGCCAGTCTGGATGGGCATAATTTGTAGCTAGCACATTCCCAAATTACAGGTACTAGGCTAGAACATAAAGAGGTCACACAGTCATAGTATGGTGGGGGTTGGAAGGGACCTCTGAAGATCATCTAGTGCAACTGCTCTACTGGAGCAGGATCACCTAGAGTAAATCACCCAGGAACACATCCAGGAGAGATGATAAGTGCAGGTTTTGGAGCATGTACACAAGTTAAACTTGGTGCCCAAAGCCAGCGTTGTGAAACCTCTGCATACAAATGTAGGGCTGGGTGAAGACTAGCACTGAAGCCCTGATTATGTGCAGGTCAGCTGCTTTCTCTATCAGCTTTCAGCAAATAGAGGGGGAGTTTTTGAGATAGAAAACACAGTTTTGATTTAGTCCTCCTGAATACTACAGAATCAATGCCAGCCAGAAAGACCAGAGCCCCTCACAAGCATGAGAAGCTTGAGGGGCGATCGAACAGTGTCAAAATATCTTTGGTGGCTTTTTCATAGCCTGAATTGGGTCAGACTGCAACTGGGCTGGTGTTTTGCCAGTTCCATGCCAGATTCCCAAGGATCAACATGATGTTTGAGCACTGAGATAGGAGAGCAAGCAACGCCACGGGAGAATGTGTTCTTCAACACTAATAGAGAATTAGCCCCATTCCTACTTTAAGTAACTCTGACAAGAGAGTGAGGAGATGGGTATTAACAGCACATAAAAACCAAGTGAGAATAGGGCTTGTAATGCCAGCCAAGGTAAAAGAAAGAAGTTTGGGCAAAATGGGGAAATTCCTGCAGTTATGACACATATTTTATAAAGGAAAGGCAGGATTAGCATCGATTGTTTTGGTCGTTTTCTTTTGCTGCTCTTCCTACTTAGACAATGTTTAACCCCTCCTCCTTCACTGCCATAATGGATTCTAGTCTTTATTTTTAATTAGTCCCCAAATATTTGGAAAAATGTGGCCTACTTAAAAGGTGGAAAACCCAAACTATCTATCTAGGCAAGTCTCAACACAATAGCGGCTTCCTAAAGCAGAAAGCTGAACACCAGGAGTACTCCATATCATTAACCAATCCAAAAAGCTGATGAAACAATATTCCAAAGAAGGAAAGAGTTGGCTTCAAAAAAGCATGGCCTTATTTGAAAAATAAAAATAAACCTATTTTTCAGTTCTAAAATTGTTCAGAATTTACAAAGCAGCCCTGAGTCCATTAAAATCAGACTTTTATCCCTTATTGCTGCTGTTTAGAGAAGGCAATACTGGATTTATTCAGGGAAATACTACAGCTGAATCTTGCATAATGGGTTAGATGCAACCTAAAGCAAACCAGTGTGCTTTTAAAACTACCTGAAATGAGATTATTTACTGCTTCTAGCAACTTCAAACATTATTTCTGGAGCTACAGAGTGTCTTTGTGAACTGTTACAAGGTGCCTATGGGAACTGAACTCATCTGGTTAGCAATATATGTCCAACACATGGACATTTCAGGTCTTTTTTTGAAGTTATTTTTACAAACCATAGAAGAGGACACTTACTCAAGACAAACAAGCTAATTTCAAAACAGCTAGTTCCTGAGAGAGCCAGTTACTCATTAACCTCTAGACAAATAACACAATACTGATCCAGATAAACTTCAGAAAGAAACTCAACCTGTCAGTTCCACTGCATCGAACAACAGAAAGCCCCAAAGAGGGGTTGGTAGTTAATTCACAAAGTTATGGTGAGTTTTGAGGGAAATTGTGCCACTGGAGAGAGTAAAAAAACAATAAAAAAGATCTTGTTGTTCAGCAGCAGGTGACAAAGAGGAACATCTGTGTTAAATAACATTTCTGGAGTAGGGTGGCAGATGGAAACCTTCCTGCAATGGTAAGATCCAGCATATTTGGAGCTGGCAAAAGAGAAACGTGTTGGAAATCCTTCATTTAGGGGCAGGCAGCTTTTCCTGAAGTCAACTCTAAACTCAAATTTCTTTGAGCCTTTTAACTTCACTTGTCTCCTGACATACCTCCATGTCTCACAACAATAAGTCTAATCACTTTGTATGGTAGATGATAGCTCTGCTGAAACTCTGATTTCTTTCGATGAGCCAACTAAGGAGCAAACAGGAGACTGTGAAAATCCCATCTTAATTTCGCCAAGATCCTTACATTAAATGAAGAGCTGCCAAAACCCTCCAAAGGCATTGCTGACATTGGAATCCTATCCGGTTACACTCTTGCTTTCTGTATGACTAGAATGTCCTTTATTTTGCACTCAGGGAAGAGTTAATTTCACACAACAGCATTCACTCCATGTCAGAGTACTTTCGACTACTCAAAGCCTAAACACCACACAAACGACACGGAAGTCTTTGCATATAAGCACTCACACCTCGCAGTCAAGTTCTTTGTGTGCTGCAAAGGTTTTTAGACCATTCAGGTAGCCAAAAAAAATTATAAAATGGGACAAATAACAATTTGTCCTTCGCCTCTATCTAACTACTTTGGAACAAGTCAAATTTGGCACATGGTGTATTCTCTGAGTAATACACCAATGTCTTGTGAGACCTTATTTCTGTCCAAGGTTTAAATAGGAGCTTAAGGCATATATGGAAAGAAATATACATTTGAAAGGGGATATGTTGGTAATCACTCCTCTCTTAAGGCATACTGGGGGACAAACCTTTGGCTTGCCATGAAGAGCTCTACCAATGCCTTGTGGGCTCTTCCGGACATGACGCTCAGGCCACCAAGGGAAAGAAGAACTCAGAAAAGGATCGGTCAGTGAAAAGGTCCCATTTCAACCCAAACGTAACTGCAGAGGCAACACATGTCGACAGGTCAGCTGCTTAAATATTATCCCTTCCACCCTTTGCCCCACACCTCCTACCTGCCTTTCCTAACTGTTCAGCTCTCTAAAAGGCAGCGGAGGCTATTCGAGAGGAAGCAAACAGAAATCTCACCGGTGGTATTGGGGAGCACCCGAAGGTTGTCAAATTCCAGCATAGTGTAAGAGGAATCCAAGGAGTCCACATAATCTGGCATATCCATGTCCATGATGGGCTGACAAAGCTTCATTATTACTTGTCAACGGCAAGGGAAGCGGCAAAAAAACAACCCTGCTGTCAATCACGGCCAAGGTTTCCTCCACAAAGAGAGACACCCCAGCCCTTGCGATGACAAATCATTACCCAGCTCTGCCCACAGTCCCCTCCCCGTGCCAGGAGAGAAGGGATGAAGTCGTTCCCTCTCACGCGCTGTCCCCTCCCTTCCCGGGGTGCATCTGCGCTCTCTCGGTCCTGATAATATGATGTAGATAAGGCCTAGACTCAAGCGCCTTGGATTGCATCTTGGGGTCAATAGAGCCCATTTTATGGCTGCTCCTGCGCAAACATTTTGAAAAGGGCTGTGAAGAGGTGTTCGGACACATGTGCTGCTCTTCCGGGGCAAGGCGCCGGGCATGCAAAACAACTCCCACGCTCATGCCACCTTGCTCAGCTACCAGCCCTTGGGAAGAGACCACTTGAAGGTGGTGAAGACAGAGTAGGTGTCACCACTGGCTGAAGACCAGGAAGACAGATCACCACTTAGAACATGAGGCATTGCCATCAGACACTAGCAGTGCTGCACGCTGGATCACATCTTGAGTTATTACCGTGAGAAGAAAATGAGGCTTCATTAATTTAATCCTCATGGCAGAAGGGAGATGATTTCTCCTACCCATCACCCACTGTCCTGGTCACCTGTATCTTCACTCTTCTGACTCATGCCACTTCTGGCCATGGTGGTCTGAGGTTGATTCTTTCACTCAACGATTTTAGAGGTCTTTTCCAACCGAAACAATTCTGTGATTCTATGACTTCAGGCAGCCCCAATCTCCCACTGAGAAAGGAGCTCAGTTATGGCTGCCAGTTGTTAGGGCAGAAGGTTTCAAGGGGTGGCAAACGATGAAAATGGAAAAGGCTGGGAGGAAGCAGCGGGCAGACTCCCTTGTAGATGTGTGGTGGTGTGTTTCACTTTCACCCATGCCTGCCTTTTCTGGGAAGAGCCCCTATTATGAAAATATGATTCCAGGTTTTCCCCACAGGCCTGTGGTTGGTTTTTAATTTACTGAATTTTGCTCAGGAGTTCATTCCTTGCTAAGACTCATGAGCTGCGCTGCAGAAAACTGGAAAGTGAGATCGCATTGTTTGGTTTATTCCTGGTTTCATCCTCCAGATACCCTCCCTGACATTACAGTTCCCTCTCCAGTGACGTTGCTTTGTGTCAGAGGGCCTTTCCTTTCCATGAGCTGTTCTGTCAGATCCAGTTCAACATCCTGTTGAATCTGGAGGAAAAGAAGAGTCTTGAGAAATAGGGAGACATGGTGCCAGAAAATGATCTTTGGCCAAAAGAAGAGGATTGCCAGACTGCCTGAACTCTCACTGAACCGAAGAGTAGGGAGGCTCCATGTATCCTAGCAATCTCCAAATAGCAAGAAATGTGCCAGAACTGAGGTTTGCAATGTCCTAGATAGACTCTCATTTTGAGTTCATCCCCATTCTACTTTTTTTTTTTTTTTTAGTGGATTTTTCCATATCCTAGGGACTTAGGATGGACAATGCAATGGGTTAAGTCTCAGTAGGCTTTTCCCCTATAAAGATTTGGTACAGGAACACCTCACTTGGTTTTTTTATCACTTCTGGGACATAAAATAATTTCATGTGTCACAGATATTATTTTTTTCTCTTCCTTCTTTCCTTTTTTTAAGGACATGTCGTAACCAGTGGTGCACAAATGACTCCTTGGTTAGATAAGACATTATGTTTTTATCCTTGGACTATGCCCCCAGGCTTTCAGTAATGCCAGCATCAGCTAAGTTAGCATCTGATTAGTCGTTCTTGCCTCTTACTCAATGTCAGTCTTGATTATGCCCATTAATCTGGCACATTTTTTTGACCTGAGCCATGGGCATAATCCTGCCTGAGCCTTAGCGCTCTGCTACTATAGCAGCTCAGAGTTGTGACATTTCTACAGTTCTAGGTGTTTGGAGGGGATGAGGGTGGAAGTGGTGGTAGGAGTTCTCACCATCAAAATAGCCATGTGGATATTCACCATGGTTTTGGGCAGCTGTGGTCCAGAGAGAAGAAATCTGAGTTCCTGCATAAATATTGTTGACTCTAGACATCCCTTGATACTCTCTCTCTCTCAGTCCCAAGTGAGGGTTAAGACTTACTTCCAAAAAAATCTGGGCAGCACACAGAGACAATTTCCATTCTGGAATGAATTCCTGGAGAGGGAAGAAAAAAAAGTGTTATAGAGTAAATTTCATAGTTTGGGACCAGATTTCAACATCTCATCCATACTGATAATCAAGACTGACTTGTTATGGAAGGTGGTATTGGAGTGATACTATGTGGCATTTCTATTCACGTCAAACAGATGTCAGTGCCCTGTTCCAAACCACTCCAGCACAAAAGCAGCCCTGAAGAGTACTGAAGCTTTGCTGAGGGTCCGGCAGTTTCTCCTTTGTCCTGTCCCTGCTTTCTTACATCACTTTCTGAGTCACTGATGCAATTCTGCTGTGATCTGTTCAAAGCTGGAACTGAGCTTCACTAATACCAGGAGAAATCAAGTTCACCATGAGGTGTCTTCACATCCACCCAGCCCTGTTCATTAACAGAATGAAGTGAATACTCATCCCAGACAAGAACCAAAAATCTCTAGCTGCTTTCTTAATTTCCTCATGATTTAACCTAATAGAGCAGAACAATTAGGGAGGTAGGGAAAGATCTCTCTTGAGGTGACCCCAAATGAATGTCAGACAAAAATCTGCCCTTGGAAACTTCCCTTTGATGTGTGAAAAGCTCTCACTTAGACTCTCTCCTGTGCAGACAAAGGTCACTGCTGAACCTTGTGTACCATATTGGGGTGCATCTGTGGGGAGGAACATGACCTAAGCTGACCAAAAATGGATTCCATTCCATTTACATCACATTCAGTATAAAGCCAAGGGATCACCAGGGTCAAGCCTCTTCTTCAATGACTCACATCTGAGGAAGACTCTGTCTGTTCTGCCTTTGATCCTGATCCACGTGTTCCCAAATGCAATTCCAGAATCCCGCTCCTGAATCCTATTCCCATCTTCTGCTGGGACACAGTGCCTGTCCCCAGCATCAGTGATGACAACGGTGATGTCATTGCCATCAGGGATTGGGTTCAGCATTGTTTTTTATCTATTTATTTCTATTTCATTTTACTTTTGTTGTTTTAGTTGAAGCTGTTTTAGTTTCTTTCCCAACCTGTCAGGCTCTCTCTTGTACCTTTCTCTTGCCTTTTGGAAAGGAGGAAAGGAGAGGTATTAACAGAGAGAGTCTGTCTTAGCTTCCCAGCCTTAACGTGTGACACTGTCAGTCCTCCTCCACAGGGACATAAACCTCTTTTTAGGATATTTTCCCTTCTTCCTTTTTTTTTTTTTTTTTTTTCTTTTTCA